>JAWDJX010000034.1:0-295488 GCA_033117895.1 Extremus antarcticus | reverse complement strand
GGTTCTTTTTATCGTAGTAGCTATACTAGATCTAGTTATTAAATATAAGAGTATAGTAGATCTCTAGGTTAGAAGGGCAATTACGGTCCTAGTACTTAGAGGTTTTAGGTATAGTTAAAGAAGATATAGTTTAAGAAAACTATTTATATAGCTCGGTAAAACTATAGATAGAAGATATAGTTAGTTAAGTAGCGATTAATTATCCTCCGGCTCTAGCTTAAAATCCTTAATATTAGCTAAAGGGTCTAGACTATCGGTAGGAAGCTTAACCTCGTATATAAGGTTCGCTAATTCGCTTTTATACCTATTATATAGCGAATTTACCTCCTCGTTAATAGTAGGTTACTACCTACGGCCGCTAGTTAGTAGGGGCGTCTCGTTAAGCGTCTCGCCTCGCTAAATCGCTTAAGCGGTATACTACTATAGTAGTAGATAAGTAACCTTATACTTACGCTACTCTACCTCCTATATAAAGCTCGTATAAGAAGGCTAGCTATTAGTAAACCCCTATATCTTAAGCTTTAATCTATAGAATTCGAATATTCTAGCTAGAAGGAACTCCTCGATATCTATAGTTAGGAGTTAGCGGCGTACTTAAACGTAGGGGGGATAATCTATATAAACCCTATTCTGTAACGCTATTATAAAGTTACTCTACGAAGTCCTTATTAATTAGCCTTCTATAATCGTCTTTATCCGAAAAGTAGTAAAGTTCTAGCGGCTTACCTACGATACTATAGGGACGGTTTAGCTACTTCCGAATACGGTATATATTCTATAAGCGTATAAAGTAAACTATCTATACGCGGATAATCGGAATATAGATATACTTAAAGGCGATCTAGTCGGCTTAGCTATCCGGGTAATATACGCTAGTATAGAGGAGTTCGAGGAAGAAACGCTAAAGAGGGTTAGCGGATATAATTATATAGCTTTTATATAGTAGTACGAGGCCGTTAAATTATAGTAGAAGCGGAGCGTAGGTCTCTTACTAACTAAGCCTAAATTTAGCCGTAGGATATTTACCCCTACTATAACTTAATATAGATAATAAGGGTACTAGTACTAAAGTACTATATATCTTAGAATATATAATACTCGTTATAGCTAAGTAAGGCTAGCTTATATATAGCGTCCGCTACTAGAAGCGTCTCCTTACCCTTATCCGAGTAGATAAAGCTTAGAGTAATCTATATCTCTTTAAGGGTATTAACTAGCTAAGAGAAGATAGATATTATTATATAGGATAATACTCTAATATACGTCTAGATAACGTTACGCGAATATGTATTAATAGTAGCGTAGACCTAAATTCTAAAGGTTTTAAGCTTATAATAGGTATCGAGGGACTAGTAGAAGTTAGGTCTAGGCGTAATATACTCGCTATAGCGACGTTTAAGGCGATAACGTTAATTATATACCCCGATAGGATCGAGGTCCTTAACGATAGTAAAGAGGCGGTCCCTAGAGCTAATTAGTAAATATCCGTATAACTTTAGGGAGGATATACCTCGAAATTAGTAGTTATTTAGACTTAAAGTAGGTATATAATAGTCCCTTACTATAGCTACTAATTAAGCTACCGTCTAGCTCCCTCTTAATAAGCTCTTAGTATTCTACTTTACGGTCCTCGAACTCGTAAGTAGTATATAACTACTTAAGACCTATAGAGTAGTAGAGCTATATAAAGTACTTCTTTGAAAGTAACTATCCTTCCCGCCTTAGGACTATAAGTATAAGGTTATCGGATAACTATAGGTTAAAGAATAAGGTCGTAATTCGTAGTTAGAGCTTAGGTATTAAGGTAGCGGTATTACTATAGTACCTCGTAGCGTTACGCTTAGCGAGAATACGTCTAATTATACGGACAGTAACGTTAATACCGAGCTCTAGGTAGTAGTTAATAAGATCGGCCTAGGTAGCCTTTCGAAGGGGATCGGTATATAGGGCGACTAGGTCGTCGATAAGGTTAGGCGTTAACTTTATAATCCCGCTAGTAGGTATATTAATTATATAGCTAAACGGGAAAAGGTATAATAGAGATAAGTAGTAGGGAGTAATATAGTATACTTAAGTTATAAATTTAGAGAGATATAAATAAAGATTTAGAGAGTAAATAAAGGACTAAGGAGTGAAATATCGCGTACGCCGTTTAAATAGATAAGAGATAATTTAAAGGAAGTATTATATAGCTCTATAGCGTCGCGACTATAGCCGAGATATATATATATAGAGGTATAGTAGTAGTATAGTAGTTAAGATAAGGAGTTTACTTTAGGTAAGTAGAGTTAAATTTTAGAACTAAAATACTAATACTAATATCTATTAACTACGCTTTTAGGTAATACTAGGAGCTTATTCTCTTATATAATTACTAACATTATGTTCTCTAGGCCTTAATACATTATATCTACTTATCTCCTAGTTACGCTAGTCCTCTTTTTCTTTAGTAACTCTAGATCCTCTATTATACTATACCTTATAGGCGTCTTACTTATACGGCTAGTCTTTAGCTTACTCTCTATTAGTAGAGGAGTCTTTTTATCTTCGTACGTCTCTAGCTACTTCCCCTTATAGTAATTATATAGTACCGACTAGTCTAAGGCCTTATAATTACTATAGACACCTCTAAACTAGTTTCTAATACGACGACACTCCTATAATAGTTAGTAGAGCTTTTTCTTCTCTAGTTATATAGTAGAAACCGACCTCGAATAGCCCCCTACCCTCGACGTATCTTAAGTACTTATTATTATTACTATCGGTATCCTTCTTAACTTTACTACTAGAGAACGTTAGCTAAAGTACGCCGCTTACGGAGAACAATAGTATTTAAGTATTATATATACTAGCTCTAAATTAATAAGGCATTAATCCTACTTAGGCGCGTACTATACTACTCCGGATTATTATCCTTATCTCGAAGTAAGATTAGATTACTATTCTTCGAGTTTATAATCTCTTTTTACTTATTATTAAGGTTGAAGCTAGCGTCTTTAAGCTATATAACGTTAGCTATAAGATCTCTTATCCCCTTAACTAGAGGTAGTTAACTTACTATACTACTAGTTATATCCTAGTAAATAGTACTATCCCTTATTATACCTTAGAGCGTATTATAGTTAACGGGTATAATAAAGAGGTATTTAGTAGAGAATTTGTATAACTAATTATACGGGTAATTAGGAATTAAATAAGCTTAGTATGTTCTAGTATATACTAAAAGGAGGAGTATAGAATATTAAGGTTTAAGAAAGAAAGCTAAAGGGAGGGCGGGTACTAATAAATTAAATAGTAAGAGGCTCTATATAATAATATAGGCTATATAACCGTATAATAGGCTTATACGGCTATAACAATATAGTTATATTAGCTCGTAACGCTAGCTACCGCTTATAAAAGCGTATATACTCGTTAGTATATATAGCCGACCTTAGATCTAGTATATAAGCTTAGTTATACGCGTAAGAATAGCGTTCTCGAGTATTATATAAGTTAACTACGCCGGAAACACCGTTGCTTTACTACCGCTAACGTAGCTAACTTACTAGAGAGGATATCCTATATATAAAAGATAAGATAGAGACTTTTTAAGGTACTAGGGTAAGAAAGCTCGAAAGTACTAGTAATACGAGAGTAATAGAGGACAAAACGATTATTCGAAGTATTATATAGAGTAATACTACTAAGTCCTTAGTTACTTTATATATTTATAGTAGTCTAACTTTAGAGAAAGAAAATCTAGTTAGGTTAAAATTATAAATTTTTAGAATTAAAATACTAATACTAGGCTATATTAGCCTCGCCTTTAGGTATCTCTAGGAGCTTATTCTCTAGTATAATTAATAAATCCGAGAATCTCTAGAACCCGATATACGCTATCCGCTTATACTACCGCTAGACCCCTTAGCTTTTTACTCTACTACCTAGAGCTCCTTACTTATTATAGTAGAAGGTACGCGCCGCTTAATTATCGTCTTTCTACTTCTTCTCCTCTTATATAGCGTAGGTAGCCGCTCTCTCTACCTTCTTCTCCTCTATAAGACTATAGTACCTCCTAGCTAAGTTATAGATATAATTTCTATAAGTACTACTACGGTACTCTTAGAGGCGTATATATTACTATAATAGTTAGTAGGGCTTTTTCTTCTCTAGTTATATAGTAGAAACTAACTACGAATAGCCTAGTACTTACCCTATTCCCTAGCTAAGGTCTAGGATATAATACTAGATTCCTTACGTACTTATTATAGGTACTTATTTAGAGAATACTACTACGATATATTAGTAATAGAGAAGAATAATAAGTACGTATTATATAGACTAGCTCTAGATTAGTATTATATTAATATATACCTCCTACTTAGTAACTATTTCGACCGTCCCCTAGAGATTAATTCGGATCTTAAATTGTTAAGGTAGGTTTATAATCTCTTTCTACTTATTACTAAGGTTAAAGCCGGCGACTTCGAGCTATATAACGTTAGCTTTAAGATCTCTTACCCCCTAAAGTAAAGGCTACTTACTTAGTTATTACAGATATCGAGTAGGTAGATAATACTATTATCTCTATCCTTAATATATTTACTAAGATTAAGATATACTATTAAGATATAGTGTTTAGAGAAGCTCTAAGAGTGTTTATATAGATAATTAGGAATAGAATAAGCTTAATAGAGTATAGTGTGTATAGTATATAAGAGGTATAATATATCGAGTTATAAGGAAGAAGGAAGTAGATTTAGCGGTAAGAGCGCCTTATATAGTAAAAGGTACTATATATTTACTTATAATATAAGGCTTCTAATATTTATATAGTACTAGTAGACGATAGTCGTAATAGTAGTACGGTACTATCTTCTAAGAGTAGCTCGTAAAGATGAGATAGAATTTGTACGTATATATTTACCTCTCCTTACTTCGCCTATATTACTATATCCAGACTAGTCAATAACGACTAAGGGAGCGTTATTTAGACTATTCGCATTACGTAGTTACAAAAAAAAGAGCTCTAACTAGCGCCGTCGACGCCACCGTACTAGTCAAGCTATTTTAATTCCATGTCCTTTTGGGTCGACTTAGTCCGCCGTACTACGTGACGTCTGCCAAGTGTTCAACGACCGATACCGCATCCTCACGAAGCTGGGCTATGGCGCTCACTCTACCGTGTAGCTGGCTCGAGACCAGCGGACCGACCGCTACGCCTCTCTAAAGATCGGTGTCCGTGATGATACAGATGCCTCACCTGTGGCCAACCAAGACAACATCCCCCTCCAAACCGTAAACATGTCTGACAACCGCAAAAGGTGCTAGAGCTGCTACAAGGCCGCAACCTCTTCTCCCCGATCGACACAGCACACAGCCAATACGTCTTACCCCTCGCCCTCGCCCAGTACATCGGATACATGGGCCCGCCACCTCTATCAATGATTCAGCAAAGCTCCGATCCGGCCATGTCAACCTATTTCGATGCCCAGGGCGACTGGACAGCCGATCCGCCTATCCATCGCACCTCCTTCGAAGATTTCGTGACGGCAATCCCACCGGGCGACGAGAAGACCAAGTTCCTGAGATGGCTCAGAAAGATCTTTGTCTGGGATCCGGCGGAGCGGGCGAACTCCTCCCAGCTGTTCAAGGACGAGTGGCTCGCTGGGCGCTTCGGGGAGATGGGGATAATGCGGTGATTGAAACACCTCTGGATTAGCTCCCTTTTCTCTATACCAGTGAATCCAGAAATCTGGTCGTCTCTGCCAAATGCCCACTAACTGGGCTGAACGATCGCACTTCCGAACCTACAAGGAACAACGTACATATATTCGTGCAATATGAATCTTCAGTTATCGAAAACGTGAGATACAGCAACGCCACGGAATACACAGTCTACGTCCTACCAAAAACGAACGCCTAAGGTACAACAGTTCCAATCTCTGTACCGTGCCAATGGTCCCATCCGTCGAACCATCCCATACGCCATGCCAGCAACGCTCAGTAACGCTCGCAGAAATGTGTGCTCGAAGCCTAAGCAAGCATGCTGGCTGAAACGCTCAAAACGCCGGTGAATGATCGCAATAAAACGCCGAAGACCAGTCTGGTGCAGCAGTAACTCCCGCGTAAATGAATGCCATGCATGCCAGAACCCAGCCACCCAGCCACTGCGCCAGGATTCCAAAGGATCCTGTATCTGTATAGTCCCGTGTTTCGTGAATCGTAATGCCATGATGCAGCGACGTAACCCGGGACAAAACCGATGAGGAGTCCAGAACGCCGTATTGTCGGTCTTCGTTCTCAATCGATGATCAAACGTTCTCTCTTCCAACCAGCGGCGTCCTCTCATTGTCCTCCTCGCTCCCGTACCCACTGTCGCTGACTCTGATGCGAACGACACTCCTCTTTCGCCTCAGCCTCTGCTCATCCGTCTCGGCAATGAATCTGCAAGGCGCCACAGCACGAACACGGTGCTGATCGCCCTTGTCGTTCCTCTGGATCATCAGTGCTTGAATCGCACCGATAGCAGCGACAAGAGCGCTACCCCACCATGCAATCGCTGTGAAGCCAATCTGGATCCCGACGCCGTAGAGCGCGCCAGCAACAGGCGATGCGATTGTGCGGCAGGCCGCGCCGGTAGATGCTGCTAGACCATTGATCTTGCCCAGCGAGCTTGGACCTGGTGATGCTTCTTTGATGAGGATGAGCAGGACCGGGTAGGCGAGGATTGACAGGCAGTTGCGTACAGCCAGGCAGGCATAGAGACCAGGCAGGACCATGTTCGGCGGCAGAAGTGTCAAGAAAGGTACGATGAAGTACGCGATCGGATGCAGGATCGAGACGACCAGGAAAGTCTTCCACACTCCCAATAAGCTGGCCATGATGGGAAAGACAAATGCCTGAACGAAGAGAGCGATGGCACCGTTGACTGTCATGATGAAGCCGACTTCCTTGATGCTGAAGCCGAGACCGCCGGCCAGAGAGCCATTGCCGTTCGCTGTCGATGCTGCAAGGATAGACAGCATTTCATCGCCTCCAGCTGTAGCCCGATCGTCTTGACAGAATATGGGCAGTAGGTGGTCGTATGTCATGGAGTGGTAGGTGAAGATGCCGAGCGCAATGGTGAGCATGACGATACGCCTGGTGAGCCATTTCTGTGGTGTTCCTTCGTCAACGCTCGAGGGCCGGCTGGTGCCATCCGGCTTCAAGTCCCATTCTTCGACAGCATCCTCGCTCACGCGGTTGAAAGTGCCGTAACTCTCCTGTGTCAGGTTGACTCCTGGGGTGGTGTCGGATGCCTGCATCGTCATGGCGGATGAGTCCGCCCTGAAGTGGCGGAAGGTATGATCATCTGGATCAGGCGGTGCGCTGCCTGGCTGCTTATCTGGGTGAGTCTCCTCAAGACACAGCCAGCCTGCAATGATCGAGATGCACATCAAGCCGGCGCAGATCAGATTGGGCAGGAGATATGGAAACCTCCCAAACAGTCCGTCTGGCGAGAAGGAGCCCGGGAAATTGTCCACGGGGGTGGCGAAGTACCCTCCGATACTTGGGCCAACGATGGTCCCTACAGACCAAACGAACGGCATCACTGCATATGCCTTGGCTGTTCGAAGTCAGTGATATCAGTAGAACCAGATAACAAGATTGGGTGAAATTCAACTTACGCTCGTGCTTCGGGTTGACGACCAGCTCGCCGACCATTGTCTGGATGACGCCGACATTTCCGTTGAGCGCACCACCTAGCATGCGTCCGAACAGTGCCATCCAAATGTTTAAGGAGAAGCCCACAACCAGGAGGGAAGCAATCGTACCCATGCAGCCCATGATCAGGACCGGCTTACGTCCGATTCTGTCCGAAAGTGCTCCCCAATACCTGTAGCAAAGTCAGCCGCTTTGCAGCAACGTAGTGTGACAGTGGGTGAACGTACATCCCCGTGATCGACTCTGCCAGCGCAAACGCTGCGACCAAGAGGCCGGCGTAGAAGCTTGCGTTGCTCTTATCGCCGACATTGAAATGGAGGACGAGTTTCCACGCATATGGGAAGATCGATGTGAGCGCGATTGGTTCCGCTACTCTCACAAGAGCTGCACATGGAATCAGCTTGGCCCACACTGTGCGAACTCATGTATAAGATCAGACTCACCAAGCAGAAACAATTGCGCTGCTGGGAACTTGTCGGGGTCTCGGGGAGAGGTTCTCTTGGTCTGTGTAAGTACCATGTCCGTGGGTACCGATTCCGTTCTTACGTCGTCCCGTCCCAGCTCCAAGTATCAATGATCTACCTACACCGCTTGGCCGAGGATGTCGTGATAGTGGCAAGGTGCTGGACTGTTGAAGTACGGAGATGTTGCTTGGTTAGTTAGGAGGCGATGGGCTGCGTCTAAAGCCCTGAATGTGAAGAATGTCGAGGTTGGTGGTGTGGATATTGTTGATGGTGAGATACAAGTTCAAAATCTGCGGAAAATGTCTCTAGAAGGCGGGCAGGTGGCGTGGCATGTGGGGAAAGCGCGATCGGCAATCGCGGTCCTCAACAGCAGGCCAAGGAACATTCATCCGTTATCTTTTGTATCTCCCTTCCATCAACCTCATTCCTTACACTCATACCATACTCCTACACAACACTGATGCCATCCAACAACCAGGCACCCCGCGACTATCAGCCCAGTCCCGCTGTACCTTACGTCCAATGCGTAGACTAAAATCCGTCGACACCTGGCTAATGCATCTAAACGGAAGCTAGCAGAACGTTACATCGTTGATTCGAGGTCGGCAACGGAGTACATCGACACTTCATGCAACCAACTCGGAAGCCGGGAGTTAGTTTCCGGCTAATGCTCCCTGCATATGAGCTCGAGTGTTGCTCTCTTCCTTACGTACTCGTTGCACGAGCGTGGTGAGCCAGCCAGACGAATGGACTGTGAGTAGACGAAAACGCTGTCACAGCGTGACAGTAGTAGATTGTGGTCAACCATCGGGTTGTGGACACGATAGAGGCTCTCATCAACTCATCGACCTGTTATCCTCGTCCGTACCGCACGGTCAACTCCGTGGGCGAAGTACCCGTCTGAAATCATGTGTGGCATTGCACGGCTTCCTCGTCATGTTCTTCGAAGTAGCTCGAGAATACATGTACTTCTCGCTATTGGCGTACCCACGCCACTCATCGTTGGCTCTTCCGGACAGTCGTCAGTGCACCGGCTACCCTGCGTTCAGGTGCTCCATTTGCAACACCTCTTCTTTGTGCGTTCCGGCTTCCTCCAACGTCTCGGCCACCTGAATTGATGTCAGTTACGCTTCTTATGAAACCACTAGCTATAAGTAGGAAAGGCGCCGTACCTCATCTCCGAACAAAGCAGCAATCTCCTCTAAGGTCTTGTTCTTGGTCTCTGGGTAATAAAGCACGAAGATCACAATGAAAATCACATCACAGATCAGAAAGATCAAAAAGTACCGTCATGAGATCTCTTCAATCGCCAGCGGAGTGACCTGAGTTAACACAATAACGATGAGATTGAAGATCGCATAGCCGGTTGCCGTACCGGTGGCGCGAATACTGGACGGCATGACCTCGGACGAGTAGGCTGGGAAGAAGGTGTTGATCTGCGAGCGTTAGCACAGCCTTCTTCTTGAAGCCTTCATCGAGCGTGGTCAAGTATATAAAGCCCCCGTACCCAAAACCGTAGACGAACATGCCGAATATCACAGCTTTGCCAATCGCTGTGGCCGTTGAGCCGGTGTTCTCATAGCAAGCTCACAGCGTGACAAGCATGATGCCGCCGGGTATCATAAAGCCGTAAGCTATGAAGAGCAGTGGGCGACGACCGAGTTTGTCGACGACACAGAAGGCAGTGATGGTTGATATGCAGCCCAAGGTGCCCCATATCCCTGTCAAAACGAGACTGAAGACATTGCTGAATCCGAGCGTGGTGTAGATCGTTACTTGGTAATTCTGAGAGCAGTCAGCTCTGCCTATGGAGCAGATCTCAAAACGGACTTGCCTGCAGAGGTATGATGCCGGTGAATTGGCCAAAGGCAGCGAACGTCATGATGAGGTACATTCGCTTCCTGTAAGACGGCCTCTTGAATATCGCAACGATGCCCAACTTCTCGTTCTTCTCGATATTATACTGTGCCTTGATCTGATGAAACTCCTTCAGGTAGAAGTCGTCATTCCCAGACGCAGTACCATGCAATTTCTTCAGCGTCTGTAGAGCCTCCTCGTCTCTTCCCTTCATGATCAGCCATCGTGGTGAGAATGGCATAAAAAACGACGCTGCGAGCATAGCAGCCGCAGGTACCAGCTGAATCCCGAGCAGCGTCCGCCAGGCCGAGTTCCCTGGCAAGAAGTAGAAGCCGAGTCCAACCCATTCAGTGAACATGTACGCGAAGTTGACATTGAAGCCATAGAGGGCACCAACTCGCCCACGGACCTCGGGACTGCAAATTTCGCTCGCGTATGTTGGGCAGACCGAGAAGACGATTCCACAGGCAATCCCGCCAATGCTTCTGCCGACCACGAAGACCGGGAAGTTTGTAGCCCCGGTTTGCATCGCGGAGCCGAGCAAGGACAGGATGCATGAGAACTGAATTGTTCGGAGGCGACCAAACCTGTCTGGCAGGTAGTAGTTTAGGAAGGATCCGACTGCGCCGCCCGCATAGTAGGCTGATCCAAAGGCCCCGATAGTGTTCGCATTGAGGTCAAAGTACTCGATGAAGTCTTCGTACCCGAGAATCGAGGTCGTGCATCCGCTATCATAACCGTAGAAGATTGAGCCGAATGTTACGAATAGGAATGTTACGAATAGAATGCATAGTAGCTGGTATCTCTGCATCTTACGTGAGATCACTTCCTCCAGTCGATTGTGATGGTTGTAAAGCTCTCCATGTTGAGGACGATATATGTACTCGTAAACCCTCGGCAGGCGCTGTTTGGGCCCACTCACAAAGCGTGAGAAACGTAGCTCGGTAAGGTAGCATGCCTCGTGGAGTCAATGGCTAAATTTGCGGTGGAGAACATTGTTGCCAGGATTAGACGTCCTCGGTCGCTTGCCGATCGCAGGATCTGCAAGCTCCAGCCAAGTGGTAGTTCTCGAAATTCATGGCCATGTCATGAACGGACGGAGGGTCGAGAAAGCAGTCCATGCATAGGTCGAGACGACGCCTTCGTGCTCTGCTGCATGAAAGTGTCTTCAGCTGATTAGATGGCACGCACGAACACGCAGGTTTTTGGAGCTGCTGCCGTGCTTCCGCTATGGAAACAGCACCGAATGCTGTACGGACTTATCTTTCTGAGAAAGTGTTTGGCTCAGTAAGGGCGGAATGGCTTAGCTGGTGCCTTCCTGGGCGGTCTAGCTAGGGGAGGCAACATTTTTCAGCGCGTCGTTCTTCCTTGTGGCCGATAAAGGGTCGTCTACTTGATTATGGACGATTGAGTCTGGCCGTAATCGCTTTAATGCGCTCCTGCGATCACTATCACCATTGGTACTTCTCCAGATCCTGTTGCGGGAGTCTCCATTGACCACAGGCCGGTTCGCAAGCCTGCAGATGCAGACGTAGTCCACTACGACCAGAAAGTAAGCCGTTGTACTGTTCACGGCAGTTTTGACTCCGGTACGGGGCTCCAGGCCCAAGCAATGAGCTGAAGATGTTGCTCCGAGACGCTCCGGTCGTCGTTCCACAGCTCGCTCAGCTTCCAAGCATCTGCATCGTCCTCTCGCCCTTTCGGTACGAGGGAGTCAAGTTCCTCATATCGCTTCCGCTCCCAATCGAGATCGGCAGGCTTACTGTCATCGAGCAAGACATTGCCGAGCTTCTTTCCTTTCGGCAGCTCGCAATACAACTTCGCAAACCTCTTCGCGCCATCATCTACGACATTGCTCTCTTCAATCTTCGAAAGATACCGCTGCACGACTTTCTTGCTGAGCAGAGGCTTGAACCCACCAGCTCGTAGAGCGTCGCGTTCCGCGGGGTACGTGACCTCAAGCCAGTTCTTGAAGACCTCCATCGCCGCGCGCATGTCGGCCGTACCTGCACTTCCTTCTACGGCCTTCTTCATTGATGGGTGGTGTTTAGCACGGTTGAACATGGTGTTGACTGTCTGAAATTGATAGATGAGTGAGCGCTTTTCTATAAGCTGAAGAGTCCGCTCAGCAGCGGCTCGATCCTTGAAGCCAGTGCCATGAATAGTAGTTTTCGGGTTGTCATCTGTATACAGGTGTGAGTCCTTGGGATTCTTGGTTCTGGCTGGTTGCGTGGTCTCCTTTCGGGCTGCTTTGGTGCGGCTGGTCGACGCTACCTTAGGCATATTTCTGCGGTGTTTCCAGTTCCCGAGTACAAGCTATCTGCTCGTTGCTCCCGCAAGTCTCAAGTCGTGTATACCTGTGGTTTTCTGCACTCAACAGGAGCTACATTTCCAGCCAACATACAAATGGAGGAGGTGACGTCGTGGGGTCGCGTTGGTGGCCAGTGCTTCGGGATTTCCAAACACGAGATAAACACGTTCTGCAACATTACAAAGAAGTGACAATCTCAGATCGCTGATACGAAAGATCTCGCTTACCTTGCCTCACGGAACAATCTCGTTTCACAAGACCGCGAGAGTAGAATGACCACGAGCAAGGACGCCGCATTGCTTGCGTAGTAAGGAAGCCGATGTCATCCCGACTCTGGTTTCAAACCTCAGCTCCAATCCAGCCGTAAAGGCGAAGAGACTTCCAGCTACTGCTGTCTCCGGCATCGTACCGCCTGAGTACGGAAAACGTTCTGTGTGACTCAAAAGTGAATGTGCTTCCTCGGTGACTCATATGCCCGGTTTTAATGCTGCAAGCCTGCCAGAAAACACGAAATTGAAAGACAGAACACTCACCATGGATCAAACGCCCACTGGACACGAAGCGGTTATGAAGGCTGCGTGTGAGCTCTTTAATCCAGTATTGCATCGATCAAAATCCGACAAGAGACCAGTTGTCTTGATGGTTTGTGGATGTGCTGGTACGTCCGCCTGATATCCTGCTCTGGTAGTGCTGTGTGTCCGACGGGCTACACTGCAGCAAGGAACATCGACACAGGTGGGTTTGGCTGATGACTGTCATTAGGCTCGGGAAAATCATCACTGGCCAAAGCAGTGGTCAAAGAATTCCCAACCTTCCAGCGCATCTCCTTCGACGGCATATTGGCAGCTCGACACGGCCTTTACGGGATCGACTACCCAAAGTCGGACCACGAGAAGATCTCGGATGAAGCAGACACTGAGTTCTTCGAGACAGCCAAGCAATTTTTAGCGATTGGCAAGGACGACATCGTGCTAGATCGTGCTTTATATGCCAAAGAGGATCGAGATGCATATAAGCAGCTAATTGAAAGCAACGGAGCAAGATGGGTGCTTGTGTTTCTGAAGGCTCCAAAAGAAGTGCTTTGGCAGCGGATCCAAGATAGGAGAGCGGCTGGTGTGAATGCGGAATGTGCGTTGGAAATCAGTAAGGAGCTTCTTGATATGTTCTATGATGGGTTCGAGGTACCGGCAGGAGAGGGCGAGATCGTTGTCAACACTCATGCTTAGGCCGTGTCAATCGTCGAGACTTGTCGGAGTATCGAGATCAGGTTGCCTCCACATTATGACCAGCTCTCTGTGCGCCTTGCAAGTCCTTGCGGCGTACAGACTGTTCTCGAGCTGGACGCTTGCGACATAATGTAAGCAGTATTCATTTCGACAAGAATTGAAGGGCGAACGAAGGCAACCGAAGTTTGGCCTCGGCTCTTTGAACGGCCCCAGATTTTAGCCCCCAGATTCTGGTCCTCCTCCGCTGCCGTCTCACCTTCGACTAAACATATAATCAGCAGTGCTCCTTCTCAGCTTCCTAGAACCGTACATATTCCAGCCTCATCTTCAACCCACCATGGCGAACACAAACCTCTCCAGCCAACCACCGGCTACGCAGACCTACATCCTCTCCTACCCGGCACCATTCGTCCTTCTGATCACAATCAACAGACCGAAAGCCATGAACTCACTCCCCTACGCCGCGCATTGGGAAGCTGACGCTCTCCTCCCATGGTTCGACGCTGAGCCTTCGCTTCGAGTAGCAGTCATAACAGGAACTGGGAAAGCTTTCTGTGCCGGGCAAGACCTGATCGAGCAAAGAGATCTTGCAAACCTGAGAGAGCGGCATGCACGAGGAGAGAAAGTCGAAATACCTGATAGAAGGCTGTTAGTGCATCCAACGAATGGGTTCATGGGCGTTTCTCGACGGTCGGGCA
Source organism: Extremus antarcticus (assembly GCA_033117895.1). Classification (NCBI taxonomy): domain Eukaryota; kingdom Fungi; phylum Ascomycota; class Dothideomycetes; order Mycosphaerellales; family Extremaceae; genus Extremus; species Extremus antarcticus. The sequence goes on along the minus strand of JAWDJX010000034.1, from coordinate 281,243 downwards.
AGAAGCCGGTTATTGCTGCCGTCAACGGCTGGGCGATGGGAGGAGGGTTTGAGATATGTCTGGGCTGTGATATGATCGTTGCATCTCCACAAGCCACATTCGGTCTACCGGAGGCCATGCGCGGGTTGTACGCTGGTGCTGGTGGCCTCTCACGCCTCGTCCGTCTTGCCGGCATCACAATCGCGAGCGAGGTAGCCATGGCTGGACGGTTCTTGAGTGCAGAGGAAGCTGCCAGATATCTCATCGCAAACAAAGTCTCGAAGACGCACGAGAGTCTGGTCGACGAGGCCGTCGAGCTAGCCTCCAAAGTCGCGAACCTCAGCCCAGACTCTATCGTTGTGACTCGTCATGGCCTGCGTCAGGCTTGGGAGCAAGCGAGTGTAGAACGTGCGAGCCAGGAGACCGAGATCAGATACGGTCCAGGATTAAGGGATGGTGAGAACCTTGGGATCGGCCTGAGAGCATTTGCGGACAAGAAGCAGCCACAATGGGTGCCGTCGAAGTTGTAAATGAAATTTCTCGTCCTGAGCCGCTGCTATATCTCATACGCCGAACTGTTTTTCGTCTCATTCGTACCTTTCGTTATACCGCGAGATCGTCAAGTATTAACAATGCAAGCTGGTAAATCATTCGTCCTGAGCCACTGAAATCTCTCACCGATCGTTTATTCGTGTCATTCGTACATTTCGGTATACCACGAGATCGTTCCAAGTGATGGTTGACATGTAAGTGATGTGTTGGTCCAAGCTCGAGTTTTGACTTCATGCAAGAACTTCCCAACGCGAACGTCACCTTGCGACTTCACAAACAAACATTATGCCATCCGAGCAACGACAGCACAATGGCATCCAAACAAAGCTACGAGACGAGGGATGACCGACAATCTGGCGGCCTGATAGGCTACGTGAAGGTAATGCAAATATCACCTTTTCAAGTAACTCTACGCGTCTCTAACACGCCGCAGGAGCTCATTCGCAAACCCCTGGATATCGTATTCTCGACAGCCGCCATACGCGCATATCTTACTACTTTCCTCGTCATATCATCTGGACTTATCCTGTTCGGTTTCGCGGTACTGGCATATACACTGTTCTACTGGTCCTACATCCCACGCATTGGCTTCGAACGAACCATTCACCTGCAATTCGACAACGTGTACCACGCTACCGATAGCAGATACGACCATGCTGAAAACCCGTATGGCAGTGTGACCCTCGCGCCTGACCTCGTGAGCCTACAGAAATATGATGTATCGATTGAGCTAGCTTTGCCACGAACGCGGGAGAACCGGAATGCAGGCAATTTCATGCTCCAGGCGACGATGTACGCTACTGGGACTGTGATTGATCCCGTGAAGGATAGCATCGTTCCTGGAGCCGTGGAAGAGGCCAATCGGCTTGCAAGATCTCGCCGGCCTGCTATGTTGCCATATCGCTCGATCGTCGTCGAATGTCTCTACCGCTTGGCCGAGCTTCCATGGTACGTCCTGGGCATTCGAAGCGAAGCAGATACGATGAAGATCACGATGTGGGAGGACCTCGAATTCTCGAGAGGCTGGCGCAACGTGCCCTCGACGATGAGAATAGACATCCAAAGCACGAACAGGATGCAGGTCTACGCAGCCAAGGCGATGTTCAAAGCTCGTTTCACCGGATTGCGATGGCTAATGTACAATCATCGCCTCATAAGCGCTATCGTCTTCATCACGGGATTCTGGGCGACCGAAGTGGTCTTTGCGGCCCTGGTATGGGCTGCCCTCTCCTTCTACTTGCACACACCACCACGGCAGATCAAACCCGAGCCTATTTCCGGATATCAAGCTCGAATCAAGCAAGAACATGGGGAAGACGACGAGCCTAAGCTTTCGCACACGGAGAGGACGTTCCCGACTTCCAGCAATCAGGCGCCACTGCGTTACGAAAGCTCAGGAATCAAGCAGGAAGAAGACGATGACACTCTGGTGATCCCAGAAGCAGCAAGCAAAGCTACCGAAGCAGATGACGAGGATGAAGACGCCGACGTTTTCCTGGACTCGGGGATTGGCACATCTATGGAGAGCAGCGCGAACAGGAGAGACAGCATGCGCAAGCGAAGGGGGAGAAACCGACCGGAGGACGATGACATGAAGTGAAGTGTTAAGCCAACCAGGACTAAGCTACCGACCATATCAAGCCCCAAGGGTCATTACGAAGCCCCGACCACCGAACAGAGCAAGCTACCTCTTTCCTCTGAACAGTTCATCCCATTCGTCCGCAGGCCCTTGCCTTCCTCGGCAAGATTCATGCCAATCGTGCTCACGCCTTCCTCCTCGCCGCCTCACTTGCGGCCTGTCTCACGGCCTCCTGTCGCACGAACTCTGCCTGTCGCGCGAACTCCTGTCTCGCCGCCTCTACGTGAGCGGGACAACACCCGGGCGAGTACATTACTGGATTCATGTCGGCGCATCGCGCGTTTATCCCTATCCTTACAACGAGATCCAGCTTGAAAGCACATTGCCTCTCAAAGTTCGAGGGGGTTATGCATCCGCATGTGTACCTGTACCTATTCGAATAGAAGCACATCCTTCAGGTCAGATACGTTATGACTTCGTAGTCTATTAGACTGAGCGATATGGTGGTCTGACAAGTCTCGAAGTGGCTCAGGGTAGTCTGTAAGCTTGCCGAGTTGTGGAAGTTGGTCGATGGTCGATGATAGTCGAGACGACTGGTGAGTTGTGGAAGTAATTTGCTGAAAAGAAGTCCTTCAGACATCGAACCTTTATATCGCCGCATCCGTGGTTTGCTGTGGTTCAGTCAACGTTCAGTCAACAACAGTCCAGTTTGCCTGAGCCCTCATCAGGTATCGAGCGGTCATCACCGCTAAGAGGACCAGACCACACATTCACCACCTGTCGGTACTGACGATTCTCCAACGTTTGCTGACGCATGAGTCTTTGGTAAGTCGCGCTAACAACACAACGGTCACTGACTCCAATTTCTGTGAAGCATACTGCACCATTACAGTCCGAGTACAGATCTCGCCCTCCGACGACATCAGAAGATGGTCGTGGTGTGGAACGAACGCTCGAATTGAAGTGTCAAGCCAGGCTATTCAATTAAGCTACCGACATCGAGTCCATCCTACCCAAGGTCGTCACAAAGCCTCCGAGCCCTTCAGAAGCAAGCTATTGCCTAACAACTCACTCTTCGGGCTCACGCTTGATCCTTGGGCCCTCCTCACGCTTACTCCTTGCGTCGTCCTCCGCCCTCCGTCTTGCCGACTCTGCGCAATTTGGGCACAGATCATACCGGGGTTGGTATGGCTCAGTATCGGCACACCGTTCGTATTTGTTCTCCCTTTCGAAGAGCGCCAGCTTGGCAGGACATTGCTGGTCAAACCTGCCTTCGACAGGGTGCCCGCATACATGCAGATACCTGTCTTTCCAGGTGCACATCCTCCTGACCGGATCTACCGAAGTGTTCTCGGTTATCAGGTTTGGTGGTTATGGTGGACTGAGAAGCCTTGAAGTGGCTCGAGGGAGTCTGAGAGATTGGTGGGTTGTGAAGGTGGTCTGCAAAAAGGAAGGTTATCCACTTCGATGTCGAACCTTTATATCGCCGAATCCGTGGTTTGCTATGGTTCAGTCAATGTTCAGTCACTCTGACAAACAACGATATCGTCATGGAGCTCCAGGACCACAGGGTAGGCATAGGGACAAGTCTCACGCATGCCAGGAGTCGGCCAGCCTACGAGTCGAAGATTAAGGACCTGATGAGAAGACGATACAATGGGATGAAAAGACATTCAGACCGACCAGGCCATGAAGCTACCTGCGGCAAGGCGTTTATACAGGCCGACAACATGGACACTCACACAGTCCTCCTCCCAAGTTGCTCCTGCTGAAAAGTACCATCGGACGAGGTCAAAATCAGGCTCCAGACCAGTATCGCCTCAACAATCAACCCGCTTCCGGGGATTAAACTCCGCCCTCGTATTTCTTCACATCGGCCATGAACCTTGCGCGACACTCGTCTAAGGTAGCTCTGCTTCTGTGATACTCGCAACGAGCTCTGAGCTCGAGGATGGGGAGCGTGTTTACATAAAGCATCCGCCTGCCCTGCCCCATGGAAAGGGACATCTTCTCGTCGCATTGCCTCATCAAGACTGCCGAGGTTCTGCAACGACATGACCATATGCTCTCTGCTAAATAGAAGCACATTTTTATGAGGATGGCTCAAGATTAGGGGTCGAGGTATCGATCAAACGTTGGAGAGTCAAGATCGGTGTGATGTTGATTCGCTGCTATGAAGGAAGGAAGCAGATCAAATTGACGTCGACGTTTCATTTATCTGCATTTCCAGGAGTTTGCTGCTGGTTGGTTGTGATCCAGTCATTTCAACAGTCACCCGCATCGCCATCGATGACTGTGAAGGACGAATTCGGACAGTTCTTTCGGTATTGCGGTTCTGCAACTGGAGCATATGGTACAGACGTCGAAGTCTTGCGATCAGAAGGTGAAGTGGTGGTGTTAAATGGACGTTCTGGCCAAAACAGCTACACTATGCTACCGCGAAAATCAATCGCCATACATCACGCATAGTTCCGCCCGAACCTACCACAATCGATAAAAGATCCAAATGGAACACCGACCGCCCCCGCTCAAGAGACCACTCAGCCGCCTTTACAAGCAGACCCGCTCCAACACACTCGCCTCAGAGCTTGCCTTTCCCCTTGCCTCCAGTCACTTTCGGACTGGCAGCTTCACAGCGCGGACACAGAGTGGTGAGATGCATCACTGGCGTCGTATCCCGGCAGACATCATAGCGCTTCGTACCGATGTATAGTCGCATCATCGCGAGGCATTGGCCGAGAAATTCTCCGCCAACTGAGCAACCGCAGCTGTACTCGATCTTTTGCTGGTAGACGCACATTGTGTGTGAGGTGGGTTTGGATAGTCGAGTCTGCTTGTTGTTGATATCTTGGAGGCTTGTCAAGGTGGTCGAGGTGGTGGACTGTGAGAGTTGGTGTCGAATAACGGAAGAACAGATCGAGTAACTCGAGTTGCGGAGCATATATATATCAACATTGGTTGTCCTGTTTGCCGGTGGTGTCACCAGTATGTCGACAGCCGATGGTCCATGTGTTTGTGTGACCACGACGGGTGAGCTCTCGGTTTCAACCAAAGCATACACCAGTATCGCATTGTCTTCTGATCTCGGACTCAATTAGCAATTCACCCTTGGGCCATTGTGCTTCGGACACGGTATGAGCATATACAGGACCCGCTTCCTGTCAGGGCAGACCTCGTATTTCTGCTCGCGTTGGTAAAGCTGTACCTTTCCGAAGCATTGGCTCAGGAATTGGCCGCCCCTTGTGCAACCGCACGAGTAGTGAGTTCTCTGTTGATGAACGCACATGGTGAAAGTCGAGTAGTTGTTTTTGTAAATTAAGGAGGTGGATTGTTTGATTGTGCACTTCGTCGGCGGTCCAAACATTTGGTCACATCAACAAAAGCATTTATAGCGATACCTGCCTCGTTTGTCGATGTGCGTCGCTTTCCAGTCACCACCATCACCAATCCGTCGACAGGGTGGTCACCTAGCTCGTAGCGCGACTGCGATGTCGACATGGTAGTCGCATAGCTGGCGTGATGGCGAACTCCAACAACTCTCCCATGCGACCCAGGTCGTTATGAGATGGTGGTCTGACGCACATGCTCCTCAACTGCCACTCGATCGCTGACTTCCCACAGCCGCCCCAAGGTGTCGTTCATCTGCGTCAGTATTCTGATGGCTTCCGCTCTCTCAGACAGAACACAAGATAAAGCCGGCATGGCAGATCGATCGAGTCGCCATTTCACGGCGCAACCCCGAGGTAAGTGGCCCCTGACCGCTCCCACAACATCGTGAAGCACTCCCCTTTCCGCTGAGTTCCCAACGTGCCCACCGTACTTCTCCTGACTAGCAATAGCGCTGCTTCCCCCATGAGAGTACCATCCCCAATCAAAATTCGATTGCGGTAAAAACTCCGGGGCAAGGCTAACATGCAGCCCTTTTAGGCTAGTGAATGCAGACAGATTCGACAGATATCGATCGACTTGCTCTCCTATGTTCAGGAATCGGCAGTGAGGATGTCGGATTGTGATAGCAAGCTTCGTCACCATCGAGCGCGCCAACGGCGCCACCCAGGCATGCTCCTTCAGGTTGGACGTTCGAAGCGAGCCCTCGAAGTCCTGAATCACGGTCCGCTCTGTCTTCAAGTTCGTGTGCATGCAGATGACCGGCTTGCGTAGGACAAGAGGTGCTGCATCGGCGAAGATCGCTGGAGAGGTGGCCATCCAGGCGCTGTCACTGAGGTAGTCGGCGCGTACGCGGCGGCGGTGATGCCACATGAATGGCAGGCATAGCTCATAAATATTGAGACGGAGTTCGGGAGGAAGTCGGAAGAGGAGGGTGGTTGCCCTGTCTGAGGTAGCATTTTCGTCCATTGTTAGTACGGCTGTATAACCACTGGGCTGCCTGGAGAGGGGAGTCAATAGAGGCAATAGAGGCGTTGCTACTACTTATCTTTCTTGGAAGTGCAGGCCACCGCTTTCACTTATTGGGGCCTAAATCGCTTGCGTAAGTGCTGCGAATTAACACGCGGCTATCTAAGGAACTGAGCAGCGTTACCCAAAGCAGGTACTTCCAGAGTAGACAGGAAGGTGAACAAACGTTCGTGGCTCGACAGGTCAGCGTTCCAAGACTACCTACGCACTACACTAGATCTTCTGCAGCATACCAGTCTGATAAGATCTGCATTTCCTCCAAGAATCGAAGCGTCGAGCCAAATCCCGCACTCCCTCTTCCACGTCTCCAAAACCAGTCGGAGAAGCAGTCGCAAGAGTACGCTTCACCGCGGCACCGCCACGGCGGAATTCGACAGTCTTTTTTTGATGTTTTTCGAGAGTCACAACGGGCAATGAGATTGCGAAGGCAGTCGCTATGCTGGTGATGACGTGGCGACGAGATGCAGGCCACTACAGTCCGAACGACAACGCAAGATAGTCCCTCTTGATCTCCTTGCGCAAGCCCAACAACGGTAGAAAAGCGGTCACTCGTGTTCCTCGATCCTGGAATAACAAGAACGCTGCAGGCTCAGCGAAGGTCCAGTCTGTTGTGATATTATGCTGAGGGAAGTTCCATAACCGTACGCCTTGAGGTGAGAGCTAAGCTAGCTCGAAGCAAAATTCGCAGTCTGAAGGTTTGCTGAGATAGCGGCAGTCTGTAAGGAATGAGGTGAGTGGGTCCGTTTCTCGTTGCGTTTTGTTTATGTGCTCCGAGCTGCATTGACCCTGTTGATTTGGTTTTCTACGATCACACTTTGCCGACAGCCGGAGAGCGGCCTGAGCCAAGCTCCGACAGATCGTCGATGTGGTTGCAGAGAGCCACGAACAGGTCAAAGAACAACTGCGTGTCGCCTCGCTGCATCTCTTGTTGCATCGTACCCGAACGCTTGAAAGTCTTGCGGCTGCGGATGATGAGTGCGAGGTAGTGGGCGCGGAGCCGTGAGTCGCTTGGCGGTGTGTTCGCGTACGCGAATCGTGCACTGCGGAGGATAGTCGCAACATCGATGTCCGACTGCAGGCCCTGCTTCCGAAGAGCAAGACGCTGGAGCTCGGGAAGTCCGAAGCGCAACGCAGAGCAGTAGATGACAGTATCTCGTAAGATATAGTCACCCACACCATGATGGAAGATTGTCGCAGACTCATTGAAGCCGACGAATTTTTTCTCGGTGGTATGTGAGCGGGGAGACATGGTCACGTCTTCCACATCCTCGAGGGACCACGTGTCCCGCTTCCGGTCGTGGACCAGGCGCGGGCTGTAGTCGCCTTTGTAGAGGTACTCGAGGATGGCGGAGAAGACTACGGGATCCTCGTCTGGTAGGTTAATGCGTCGCTGGCCCGGCGACGAGAAGAACTGCTCGCGACATGCTTCGCTGAACCATGTCGAACGAGCAAGGACATCCTCGTGGGCCGCAAACAATCGTTGGTCCGCGCCGACTGAGATAGTGACGATGGCACTATTCAGCTTCGGCGAAGCGCCGCCAAGAGACGGTGATGTGTCTGGCGTAACAGTCTGATTGTTGATTGCGTCTCGCATACGCATCTTCGCATCGTCGCGGAAGGATTTCTTCGCGATCTTGCGCTTGCCGACCTTGTCTTGCGACAGCAGGAAGCTGCGCTTAAACATCTTGCCGATCCGGGAAGCGTTGATTCGATCCGTGATTACTGCTGTCTTCCCAAACGAGTGATGGTGGTGTCCCGGCGATGGTAAAGAGCGTGGAAGTGTGGAGAGTGGGTGGTGTGGTGGTCAGAGGCGCGCGTGCATGGAAGACCAGAAGGTCTTGTCAAAGGATCACAAATGTGTGATACCTATTGACACTTTTCTGCAGCGGTGACCAAGAGGAAGGGAAGAGAGAGCGTCTACGAAGCTCAAATACCATCGCCCGCTAGCGTGGAACAGGCGGCCACGCTTGACGATTGGCGTGGACTGCGCCCTTCCAGAAACCAGGAACAGCGCATTGATTGGTGCCCGAAACGTGGGGTTGGAGTCGATCCTCGAGGCACGACATTTGATTGAGATTTGACTGGAAATGTACTGGGCATCGACCATCAGTTGACCTGAAGTTCAATGAAATTTTTCGAAGTATGAATTGAAGAACAGCTGACAGTTTTGCCGTGGAGTTTCTGTTGTCCTCACGCGACCAAATTAAACCTTAAGACAGAGAAGAAAGTCTGCATTGCCATTGGCGATGTCCATGACCGTTGTTTGTGGTGGTGTTCACGGTCGAATATAGGGACGGGAATGGCGAGGAAGTGGGATTGCTCTGATGAAATGGTCCACCGTAGCATTCAAAAATGAGGTGTCTTGTGGTTCCATTCACCAGGTGAAGTTGGTTTGAGATCACGTGGCTATAAGCGGAAGCTGCCGGAGCTAGTGAACGATTGCCTCAGGTTCGAGCATGTGAAACTTTGAAAGGCTGCATCTTGGTAGCTCCGATGACCTCCATGTTTCCATGATTTCCTTCGTCTTCTACCATTCACTCGTAGTCCGATACCTCTTCTAGAACCCCCCCTCATCCAACTCAGGTGGAGGACGAACATCTATTTTAGAACGCTGCCCACAGCAGGAAACCTCCCCAACCTTCCCACCCAATATGGCCGCCAACAAGCGCATCATGAAGGTAAGAGCAGATCTGAGGCCGCAGTCATACCTGTCGTACTCACACGTAGACAGGAGCTAGGCGAGATCAACACCAATCCTCCACCAGGCTGCGCGATCAGACTAGCCAAGGAAGACGACATCAACCTGTGGGACGGTAGGCTGGCACACTCAGCCTCATAGCCAGGCAGATACTAACAGCTCCCCAGTCACCATGGACGGCCCCCAAGACTCACCCTACACCGGCGGCAAATTCCACATCCAAATTGTCCTACCCAAGGAATATCCCTTCAAGCCTCCGGTCCTCACCTTCCGAACCAAGATCTACCACCCCAACGTTACGAACGATGACAAGGGAGCGATGTGCTTGGGGATGCTGAGGGCGGATGAATGGAAGCCTCCGAACAAGATCGTGGATGTGCTCAAGCTGGTTCGCGCGGTTCTGGCAGCTCCTCAGCCTGATGATGCGGTGGAGGCGGGTATTGCGAATGAGTTCAAGACCGACCGTAAGGCGTTTGACAAGACGGCCCAGGACTGGGTGAAGAAGTATGCGAAGTGATCTGGGTTATGGGCGAAGGATGTGCGGCTGGATGTGATGCAGGCGGCAGACGGGAACCTGCAGCGAAGGGCGACGAGTCTGGTTGTGGAGGCAACGAGCCAAACAAGTCAGGATGCATATAAAGCGTCCGCCGAGCCGAGCAGTCGCTCTGAAGATATGGATTGGGTTGCATAGCGTTCAGGCGTTCAGTGCATCTAGACAAGGGCATGGAGGATTATTGCCGATGCCATTTTGCTTGCATGACCATAGACCAGATGAACATATCAAAACTTACTCAGTCACAAGTTTGTGCCAACTGTAGAACATGACTCTGCAGTTTCGTATGCGGTAAATCATGCGCTCATATTGGGCAGGGATCATGCTTGCCAATTCTGGAAAGGCAGCCGTTGCAACCTCCGCCACATATTTCGATCCCGTGCAGTCTAATTTGCCAATGTGCGCGTGCATATACTGCTGCACGACGTGTCAAAGGGCAGGACCTGCTTGACCGTCGCTCGAGAAATATCGAAATTGTCCGTGGAAGCCGCCGGGAGCGATTGGGTACCGATGATGCGGGCTGCCACGAAGTCGGATCTGCAATGGTCGTGCACTTGCTAGGCGCTGGGACAGCAGATGCAGACGCAGGAGAAGTCCTATGCGCATATAGATTGGCCCTTCGAGCACTCTCTCGCTGTGGCCGAAGCCATCCGGGAAGCTATGGAGACTTCAGCTCCGGTAGCAGTACCTCTACCAACGTCTCATGCTCTACCACAACCGCATCTTCCGCTTCGAAAGGCCTCAGCACATAAGTTGCAGCTGCAGGCCAAACGGAGTACCCCTACACCGCTGTGGGCTTCAACACAGCATCAAGTGCGAGGGTTCAATCCAAGTCCGGTGCAGCCGCTACCGCATATCGACAACATCACGGCGAGCTCGGAGCATGCGTTTGCTGGAAGAAACGAAGGTCCGAAGAGGGTATTCAGGCCGCCTCTGGGTGTACAGAATATGGTGAATGGGAATGGGGAGCAACAGCATAATGGGCATCCAAGTCCGAGAGAAGAGGGCGGGAGTGAGAGCAGACCACCGTCTTCGCCATTGCTCTCGCAGCCTGCAACACCACGCACGCAGCAGAAGAACTTGAGGACTTCGAAGTCTACGGGCGACGGACTACGAGGGTGGAGGGATCGCTTCTCTGTGCCGAGCAAACGTGCATCGCCAGCTGAGAGGGATACAATGTACTCTGCTCCTGCCCCTGCTATGCGGCCGAGCATGACCCCGTCTGAGGAGGTTAGGAGCTCATTCAGGTCGGCCTTGACAAGCAACTCGAGTTATCTGAACACAAGCAGCATCCACACGGAACATAGCAGCATGACTGCCGATAGCTCGCACAGTGACTACGTCAAGGGGTATCCCAATTGGCCTGAGGCGGACGAGTGCTCTGAGCGAGGCGATCGATTTGGAGAAGACGCGGAAGATCCGATGAGTGTTGAAGATGCGATAGGGATGTACGCGGATGGGTTCTCGAGTGCCAAACCCAGCATGGACACCACTGTGGGCAAGAGATCGCTGCAAACCTCTCGACCGAATTCGCAACCTTCAGGAGCCCCGTCACCGGAGCGGAAGAAGAGGCCCGACCATCGACGAAGTCAAAGCGCCGGTCTGCTGACCCGGGTGCAGCAATATCACCAGAACGAAAACCTCACGGTGCCAAGACCTGAAACCTCACATCACAACCGGACCTTTACAAGAATTCTGAACACACCAGCGACCGTCGACAACGCAATGGCGCCCGCTACGACGAGCCCTTACCGGGATCGTTACGGCTTCAAGAAGGCCACGCTCTATACATCTGACGAACAATACGACACATGGAACGTGGGATACTCGAAGTACGTCGAGCGACGGACGAGGAAATGGCACGCAATGATGAAAGGTTACGGACTCACAACGGAGAATCCGTATCGGTTTCCGCCGAAGAGTGACAAAGTCAAAAGGTACGTACGCAAAGGTGTCCCTCCTGAGTTTCGTGGCGCGGCGTGGTTTTGGTATGCAGGCGGGCCGAGCAAACTGGCGAGCGAGCCGGGGTTGTACTATGAGATGCTTAAGCTGGTGGAGAACGGGCATTTGAGTGAGAACGATCGTGAGCATATCGAGAGGGACTTGAATCGCACGTACCCGGACAACATACGGTTCAAGCCGGATCCGACGACGCCGGTACATGCTGGCGGTGGCTGGACGACAGAAGAAATGATGAGGCGACTCGATCCAGAACCAGAAACGAAGATTGTGAAGTCGTTGAGAAGAGTGCTGCAAGCTTTTGCTGTCCACAAGCCATTGATTGGATATTGCCAGTCCCTCAACTTCATTGCTGGTCTTCTCCTTCTATTCCTCGATGAAGACGAAGAGAAGACTTTCATCCTCCTCACCATCGTCACCACCACCCACCTCCCAGGCACCCACGGCGTAGCCCTCGAAGGCGCAAACATCGACATCGCGGTCCTCATGAGCTGCATCAAAGACTGCCTCCCTGGCATCTACGCCAAGCTCAACGACAAAAGCACCAACATGGGCCTCGCCACCGAAGCGCTCCGACTCCCGACCATCAGCCTCGCCACCACGGCCTGGTTCATGTCCCTGTTCGTCGGCACCTTACCCATCGAGTCCGTCCTCCGCGTCTGGGACTGTCTGTTCTTCGAAGGCTCAAAGACGGTGTTCCGAATAGCACTCGCGATCTTCAAGCGTACAGAGTTTCTGATAATGGACTTGGCCGACCCGATGGAGATCTTCCAGACTGTGCAGACGTATCCGAGGGGTATGCTGGATGTGAATGGGTTGGTGGAGGTGTGTTTTAAGAGACGTGGTGGTTTTGGGCATGTGAGTCAGGAGTTGATTGAGAGGCGGAGGGAGGAGAGGAGGCAGGAGGTTAGGAATGGGGTGGCGGAGTTAAATGAGGGGAAGAGGAGTTGGCGGAGGTGGAGGGCGAAGAAGGAGTGAAAGGACGCCACAGGCCAGCCCCTTTGAAGCAAGAAGCGGGTGGACAGGCGCACATCAACCCTGTCATCACGCATTGAAAGTGACATATTGGAGGTGACCTTGGTGAAGGCTGTCAGATTGCATATAGCTGAACTTCAGCCGCGAAATGCTATAGTCGCCGAGAGCATGAAAACGCAGGAGGTATCGAACGCCAACTCTGCAGTGCCATATCATGTTCCGAACCGTTTTGCTCATCCTTCCCAACTCTCGACATGTAGACGCACTCGTCGATAGATGCTCCAGTCGAATCTCATGAGATTGCGTGCTCAGGTCCTTCCTAGGACACCGCCTCGTATCACCTACATCGTACATTCGTTAGCACACCATCTCCACACCGATCTTGTTCATTGTTACCATAGATCACTTATCAGACCACCCCTGCTTCCCCTTCTCACCACCAGCCCCAGGCTCTCCGCCCCAGAAACCTTTTCCAACCTTGTCATTCTTCACATCTTCCTTGCTCGCCTTCTCCGCCGGCCGCTCTGCCCGTTTGTCCATCCCCTCGTTGTGTTTGCGCACGTCTTCGGATTGCTCGCTCTCCTCGAGCGGAGGGTTCTCGCTTAAGATCTTGGGTTGCGCTTTGGCTTGTGATTTGTCGGAGGCACCATCAACGCGGGTCTTCTGGATGTCGGAGGCGAAGCGGATGGAGGTGCTGGAGGTTGTGGTGAAGATGGGATTGGGGCGAAGGTAACGGGCGGCGCGGACGGTATACATTGTTGTGGATGGGATGTGGTTGTTTGGTTGGATTGGTAGGTATAGATTATGGTATGAGTCTGTGGTAGGATTCAGGATTGAGGCTCTAGAAGTGCTTGGAGAGCTTGTACAGGTCGGGATCGAAGCTCACATGCACATTCAACTTCACCCTTGCTATAGATGACGTCGCCGTACTTTGGAGAATGTGTATTTTGAGCATAGACCGCCTCCCTTCGTGCGGCGACGGGAAAGAGGCCGAATCGAGGCGAGGCGACAAGTTGTAAAAGAAAGATCGATGTCCTTATCGTACCTTTAGGTATTGGTCAAACCATTGACTCGTCACTACTGCATCGCGCTAGAGCATATCGATATATCGATATCGAGCTTGAGGATTGGCTGACCAAGAGGACACGCTAACGGGTGTTTGCAGAATGCCCTTGGAGTCCAACGCGTTAACCACTTTCCTTCTCCACGCGAACGTCATCATCACTTTGCCTTCTGCGATGGTGGCGGGATGCCCAGCGGCTTCCGACGCACCCGTATGACCACCTACCTCCCCCGCCCATATCAGGAGTACAGTGTTTCACGACCATCCGGACATCGTACAGACTCAAGGCGGCCCCGAGATGAGGCCAGACGACCATTGACCAATCGCAGCCCCCCAGGATGACCTTTCTGCCAAAGAACGGACGTCTCTCGAATGCTTCCCTTTGTCCAACCACGACGGCAACCAAGGCTCAGGTGTTCAGTGATAGTCAGAACGGCTGTCGCAGGTGAGCGTTAGCTCTATAGTAGTCTGTGTACCACCATCAAGAGCGAAAGCTAAGGTACAAGTTTTTGGTTTTTCATCTCATGTACTCGTCCTCCATCTGAACTTTTCGCGCAGAGCTGTTGAACGCTGCAAGCCAGCATGTTTTCCTTCTCTTTGTTGTCACTCGTTATTCTGCTCGCCCTGGGCGCCACAGCGGAGCCACTTCGAAAAGCCGCAGTTCGGGATCACGGATGGACGCGACAGTTTCTGGCTCCTCGCGATGGGCGGATGAAGTTGCATATCGCGTTGCGGCAGGACGACGGGGGCAGCGAAGTCGAGAGGCAACTCCTCGCCGTGTCTCACCCGGACAGTCCACAATTCAGGCAGCATCTAAGCCCTGAACAAGCGGCGACACTGTCTACGCCGGCGCACGGCAGTGTTCATTCAGTGGAGTACTGGTTGTGGAAGTATGGGCTGCTGAAGGACGCCTCGCTCTTTGCTGGGATTTACGAGATCGATACGACTATCCGCAGTGCGGAGAAGTTGCTCAATACGACATACTTTGTCTGGACGGATGGCGAGCGGGAGGTCACTCGGACGGAACTGTTCTACTTGCAGGATAGCGTTGCTGGGCATATCGACTTCGTTGCTCCTACGACGTCGTTTCCACGACGGAAAGCGTCCAAGGAGCCGGATCAGCTGTCAAGAGGTACATCCTTTCCACGGCCGGTCAAAAAAGGCATGATGTTGCATGGTTAACCCAGAAGATTGACTGATCATCAAACAGGTATCAACTCTGCTCAACGAGCAGTGCAGGCGCGGCAACTGAACGAGCGAGCCGAGTGTGGAGCGAACAGTTTCGTGACTCCAACTTGTATCAGACAGGCATACCAGATCAACCACCAGGCTCAGCCCAATCGGACGACTTTTGCGGTGTATGGCACAGAAGCTGCATCATTCAGCTCGTCAGATCTTCATACTTACCTCCAGCGCTACAATACACCCGCAACTGAAGCAAAAGCACAGTACGAAGTCGTTGGCACGAATGGTGGCTCGGGCTTCACAGCCAAGTTTGAGACGGCGCTAGATACCCAGACCCTCCTTGGTCTTGCTTGGCCTGCCCATGGTATACTCTACAACAATGGCGGTGTATTCGGCCCGCATCCTGGCACGACTTATGATCCCTTCGTGCAGTTTCTGCAGGAGCTCATCACGAACAGAACTGTTCCGAGTGTTGTGTCTTTCTCCGAAAGCATGCCTGAGAATCAGCTAGATCCGGCGTATGCGAAGCGACTCTGCAATATGATGGGGCAAGTTGGTGCTCGAGGTGTCAGCCTGCTGTTCTCAAGCGGTGACAATGGGCCGAATGGGGACCAACCGACAGGAAAGCATGAGCAGATCTTCGAGACTGAGTTTCCAGCCTCCTGTCCCTGGGTCACGGCGGTGGGCGGGACAACGAACCTCGCTGCCGAAACAGCTGCAACACAGGACACCATCAGCGTCGTGGGCAAGCTGGGCTACACAGCTAGCGGAGGTGGCTTCTCCAGCCTCTTTTCTGCACCAGACTACCAGAAGTCTATGGTCGAGTCCTACACGTCGAAGCATGTACCGGCCAGCTACAGTTCCGTACAGGGTTTTAATGCGAAAGGAAGAGGCGTTCCAGACGTCAGCGCTTTCTCTACGAACTTTCCCACGGTCGTGGACTACATCACATTTCCAGTCGGAGGCACCAGCGCATCGACGCCGCTCTGGGCGGGCATCGTGGCTTTGCTGAACGACTACGAGGCAGAGAAAGGGAGGCAGCCGTTGGGCTTTTTGAACCCGTGGCTTTACAGTCTGGATACTGGCCTCAAGGATATTACTACTGGAGGCAATAATGCAGGGTCGTGTAGCCTGCTAGCAGGATGCACCCTTGCGAAGACCGTGGGCTACAATGTGACAGAGGGATACGATCCAGTCACTGGGCTAGGAAGTCCGGTGTTGTCCGAGCTTACGAAGGCGCTTGATGCCATAGCTGAGAAGACACTTGCAGCATCCTAATGCAAATTAAACAACTGGTTGAACCACAGTACTCGCTATAGCTACGGTCATATCACATGCTCTTTCTCTTCCTCCTTGGGTATCCTCACGCCGACCACTGTAATGACCGCACCCAGCATCGCAGCCGCAAAGCCAAACCACCAGATCGCTCGCAGACCCTGCAAGCCAACCTCACCCGACTCGTTCATGTCGACTTGGGCACCGATCACATCGGCCACGCTCGTTACGATAGCCGCTGACAAGTTTTGGATCGTCATCAGCAGACTTCCGGCACTGCCCTGATAGCTCCGCGCGACATTCGACGTGATGAAGATACTCGCCGCTGCGAATGACAGGTCCGGTCCGAACGTGCACAGCGCGATTCCTGGCATGCTGAGAGCCCAGTAGGACGTATTAGCGGTTTGCGGTAGGAAGAACGCCGGTCCGAGGGCGAAAGCGATCATTGAGCAGACATAGATCCAGTGTCCCGGCACCTTATGCATGACCCGGCTTACAATGTACGTCGCGAGAATGCCCACCAGAGCATTGGGTAGGAGGTATAGTGCCACAGTGATAGGACTGACATGCTGTATCCGCAGCCAGAACTGGATTGCGTAGAATTGCCAGGAGATAAAAGCGCCGAAGCCCAGGAAGTACGCAGCCATCAAAGGCGCAAACCCTGGCGTCTTCCAAAGTCGAGTGGGGATCAGTGGTCTCGCCACGCGGCTCTCCGCAAAGACGAAGCCGCCGAGCAGAAGCACACCAGCGCCTATAAGCGCATAGGTGTATGGCGCCCAGTGGCTTGCGCCGCCTTGTGTGAGGCCGAACAGCAAGCACACGGAGCCGGAAACAGCCAGCAGGGCACCGATGTAATCAAATTGGCGTATGGATGGCGCCTCGGCACCCGGTGTATCGACGACGGGCTTGAGAGCGGGAATCGTGAAGTAGGCGGCCACGGCGCAGAGTGCGCAGAGTACTGCGTTGGAGCCGAATATCCAGGGAAGATGGGCAGTCAGAGCGCCACCTTGTAGAGCACCAATCCAGAAGCCAAAAGGAGCCATGGCGGCCATACAGCTGAAGACCTTTGTCTTTCGGAGACCAGGGTTGTAGACTCGACCAAGGATGCTCATCGAGCCTGACACTAGGGTGCCAACAGCCAGGCCCTGCATCGCTCGCACGATGAAGAACAAGATCGATCGTGATGGTGTCAGGGAGAACGCCCCGATGATGTTCCAAACAGTAAGAAACCCGAACGCGCCAACGATCAGAAATTTAGGCGCAACCAGGTCTGTCACAGCGCCAGACAGCATGACGGAGAGACCATTGGCGATGTTGAACGCTCCGACAAGCCAAGGTAGCTGCGTGTTCTGGATGCCGAGCGCGGCTTTTAGCTGAGTCTGGTTGACGTTGATGTCTCCCAAGAACCAAGCGAATAGCAGCTGGCCAGCAGAGCAGACGAGCACGAAAACGACTTCGGACGCGAAACTCCCGAGCTCTGGCGGAATTCCTTGCGAGTCTGGTTTACGTGGCGTGTTTGCTTCGTCTGGCAGTTCTTCTAACGGAGGCAGGTGAGACGGGCGTCGACCTAGTGTGCTGGTTTGACCACGACGGCTGGTAGTCCGTTGCAGCTCATAGGACTCGAAGCTGTTGTTCGACACTGAGTCAATTCTGTCAGCGTACGCTGGACACAGGGACACGGTACAGCTTACTTGAGCGAGCGAGGTTCTCCATCGCAGTACCCATGTGTGCGCCTCGCTGCTGGCTTGTAACACGTTCCAGCTCCCTCGTCAGCTCGGAAATATCTTGATCGGCATCCTGGACTCGCAAGGCCTCTCGCAGCAGCAATGGATCTGGGGTTTGCACTCCATTCGCCGGTGTAGCAAAGTCCCAAGAGTCCAACGAGGCTCGAGATTCAGGTATTGTTGGCTGGTTGGTATGGCTGATGGTTGCGCCAAAACTCTCGTGGGCTCCAGCAGTGTTCGCATTCATGGCACTGTGCTCTGTAGCGGTCTCCGTAACGGTCTGAGACATGTTCACGATTTTCTCCGAGAACAGAAGTATGAAATATGGAAGTGTCGATGTTGATGGCAAGAAGCCTTTCTCCAGTACAAGTGTACTTACTTTGCGAACCGCTTATAAATATGGAATGTGGTCCCGACATCGCGTGTTACCAAAGTCAGAACCTGCTGTGGGCAGTCAACGCAGAGGTGTGGTCAATTTCTCGATAAGCTTGGTGCTCAACCAGCGGAGTCAGCTTCCTAAAGCGGACATGCCGCTGCGTTGAGACTCTCTTCTGAGCGCTACCGACAGAGCACATTCTCACTGCCTCTTGCTGTGCTCCGCTCGTTCTGCTAGACCGGCAAGCATTGGTGCAGTGGTGATATGGTCCATGATACCGCCGCCTGTTACGAGCAGTCTCTTCTTCAGCCCGCTCGCTGCGATCTTACCTCTGAATCTGAGGTGTAGCAGGGTCTGACTTGCCTCGCCACCCGAAATCTCATGGAGGATGAGTGCCCTTGAGCGTTGAGTTAGAGTAGTCAGTATGACACGCAAGACTCTCTCACCAGGAGAAGAATGCACCGTATCTGTCGCTCTTGTAGACAAGCGCTCGCTCCGGCTGGACTTCAGAGACGATGAAGTAGTCGTCGGCGCTAAACCCGTAATCGTCTACTCTGTCTCCTGGCTTGAGGTTCTGCCAAATTGGATTGACAGCACGCGTCGCATGCCAGCTTTGAGGCAAGAACTTCTCCCATGAAGCTGGTGTGTACCAGCCGCCACGGCCTTTCCCGACTTGTAACACCCAAGGCCATACATCAGCTGGCGGTGCATGAACAAGGCGGCTTTGATCGTAGATCATTACGGCGTCGGAGGCCACGTTGTCACCAGGATATGGACCAGTTGGGAGGGCGGGCATGTCTGATTGGCTTGTCGCGAAGTAGAACAGGAAACCTGTTGAAAGTACGAACGGCAGAACCACGAGAATGGCAGTCGCTACGATGAGCTTCCTGAGATACATGTTCAGCAGAACGGCATGAAAGGATGATGAAAGGGTTGAGAAGCACGTCCTCGCCAGGAGAGCATTGTAAGGTAATGAATAATAGAAGGAGGAGAATCAGGACGAGGCAGTCGCGGTTTGTGCACCGCGACTTTTGCCATGCAAGGTCGTCATTTCGACTCTTCTTCACCTCAGGTTTGTTTCCTGTCTTACATCTGCCTCTTCTACCATCAACAGCTCTCACAGTGTCTTGACGGGCAATCTCAAGCGATTGGAAGCGTAGGAACGATGTTGTCCAACTCGTGGCACAGAAGGTCGAAGCCCTCCTTCAACTTCTGCAATTGGACCTGATCAAATTCACCATCGACCAGTTCCGTCAAGAATTCATAGTCATGAAGCCCATCACTTCGCCTCGACTCTTCGTCTTCCTCCTTACCATCACTTGGCGCAGACCCATCTGACTGTGGTTCTACCGTCGCCTTGTTTCTGGGTCCGAACAACTTCTCTCCACGAGCCCGGACGCACTCCTCGAAGATCTTGAGCACGATGCCATCGGTGAATATCGCTTCGCCTGCTGCTATACTGAGGTTGTCGAGCAGGAGTGAACGACCTGTGGCCCTCCTCTTTGCTTCCTCCGGGAGATACTTTGCCAGGAATCCGAGATACATGGCTCGATACCTGCTTAGCTCCTCAGGCGAGTTCTCCTTGCATGCCTCGCTAGCATCTAGCAGCGTGTCGCCATACGCATACATAGTCGGATCCCGGTCACGAGTGAGCCAGCTAGGGTATCGTTCGTTTCCAGAATGGCGCGGGAGCGTGGCAACACCATCCCAGTTGATAAGGCCAACTATAGCGCCGTCTTCTGCTACGACGACATTCTGGAATTGGAGGTCAGGATGTGTGAGCACATAGCCGGGCTCCCAGGTGTCTTGGGGTAGCCACTCTGTGAAAAGTCGCAGGAGTTTCCGGATGCCTTGGCTGAAGGAATCGGAAGGTGGTTGCTGATGGTCGATCGTGTTTAGGAATGATTGCTTTGGATCCGTGGACGGGTCGACATCGTGATAGACTGGCAGACCCTCGTCTATTCTTTCCCGTACTTCTGCAGAGCTGCAAGCGTATCGCTGACCCTGCCAGGACCAATATCGACTATGCTTCCATCTTCTCCGTAGATGGGAGAGCCGCAAGTGTCGAAGCCGAACCTGTTGAGCTGCACCATCGAATTTGCAAGGTCGGAAAGTGTACGCGCGCGAAGCTGCTCCTGGTCGGAAGCTTCGAGGGAGGTGTCGAACCAAGCCTTGGCGCATGGCTTGCCGCCGACAAAGTCCATCAGGATGAACGGAACGCGAAGCTCGTTTTCGAGCGAGGTGTCGAAGTCGTGTACCAGAGGCACGGGAATTGTGGTCTCGCGCGCCGCTAGACGCATTGTCAATGCTTCTGAGTGGAGGGACCGAGCGGCGCTTTCGTTGTGTTCTCCAGGGAATCCCGTGATAGGAACTCTGAACGCCCATTGTGGCCCATCGGAGAACTGGAGCATGTAGACGACATGATATGTGCCGAAATGTGGTCGAGAGAGAACCCTGCAGGTGACTTCAGAGGTTTGGTCCTGGGCTAAAGTTGCCTGCACCTGTCGTCTCTCTCGTATAGCCAAGGCAAATCGAGGCAAACGGTCAAACTGGATCCTCGAGATGACGGCCTGGAACTGCTTCGTGTCTTCGTCAAGCTCCTCCATGATGGCTGGAAGGACTTCGAATTTCGCAGATCCCAAAGCAGTAACAGTTTTCAGGTGATGGTGAGATGTATGTGTGAGTCAGTGAAGGTAAGAATTATCTCATTGTTTGCTACTCATTATGTGATTTGCATGCATATACATATGCACCTCGCCACTTTCGACAACCGTTCACAGGAGTCATCTCTGACTCGATCTGCGTATGTCTTCCTCTTCTATTATCTCCTCTTCCACTCTTATTGCTGATGTCTTCCAGATACTTTGCAACGCATATGGCGTGTTTGTCAACTACATGACCCCGGCTTTGCTGCTAAAAGTGTGTAAAGCACAAGAATCGGAAGAAGTGGCACCGCAACTCGCGAACAAGGACGTCCAAAAGGCCGCTACGTCCACCTCATGGTCTGGGGGCTTACATCGAGGCGTAACCTTCATTTCGACGAAATGTTCCGTGAGGTGTCGAGAGTATCTACGGCACAAGAGGTATTCCGCTATGAAAAAGTCACTTGGCACGCATTCTTCTTCTTCCGGATACAATGGCGACCTGACACATTCCTCTGTCGTGTGGTGGCAGGCAACGTGGAATGCCGTCCAGCCACAACATGATCATAGCAACCAATGGAACAGTCGAAGAATAAACAGAGGGCAGCTGGGCCAATAGCCCAAAATCTCGGCATCGTCGCTGTAAGCAGTCTACTCAACGTGGCGACGGCTGGTCAAGGTCCAACGTATTGTCGGTCGCCCGGAAACGGCCCTTTGTTTGCGGCCTGCACACAGCTCGCCGCCCGTCAATGACGCAAGCAGTGAGTCCCATTGTCAAAGAACTTCGCTGAAAGCGGACAGACGCTCTCGAAGTGCGGCGATATCAGCTCCTTGTTCACGTCCATACATGCTACGTAGCTTATCTTCCTTTCTCTTCAGGTTTTCAAACCATTTATTGTTCATTCCACCTACTCCCCCCTCTTCAACAGTTCGATCCCTTGATTGCTGCTAGCGTAGCATCTACACTTGAACGGAAATACTACGAAGAGCATAGCAACGATGCGCACGACCACCTCCCTCCTCTTCGCGGCTCTTGCCACCGCCGCCATTGCGCACTCCGTCAAGACGGACTACTACAACCAGCAGCAGCACGACAGCGATGCTGAGGACCGTGATGGCGCTGGCTGGGGCGACGTGAACAGGCACTACGGCGGTCACGGCTCCGCGGATGGCCCAGGAAAAGGCTTCCTGTCGTCGATCAAGCACTACGCAGGCAAGGCCGGCTCGGCAGTCGCACCAGGCAAAGATGACGACAAGGACTTCCACGGTCGTCCAGCTGGCCACTACCACAGTCAAGACTGGAACGACGATGACGATGACGATGACGAGGACGACTCCGACCTCATGGCTCGCGGTCTCTTCTCCTCCAAGCACAAGGGCCACAACACGCCGCCCAAGGGTGCAGAATACTACGACGACGAAGGCAAACTCCGCGACGACGTCCCAACCCACAAGCACCACGGCCTCAAGTTCCCCAACGAGGAGCACTACGACGACAACGGCCGCATCCTCGGCGACAGCCTCGACGCCCGCGCCATGAACGACAAGGACGACGACGAGGACATCAACCTCTCCGACGACGATGACTCCCGTCGCACTCGTCAACTGTGGTATGCCAACGAGCGCGAAAACGGTCACCCGGGCCACTCCCCACAAGCCCACCACGGAGCTTCCGCCCCATCCAAAGCGCACAACTTCGGCCCAAATCATCATCTCGGCCACAAGCAGATGCATGCCCGTAGCATGCCTGTCGACGACGATGAAGATGATGACGAGGAGATCAACCTCCCCGACGACGACGACTCCCGCCACACTCGCCAGAACTGGTACGACAACGAGCGCGCCAACGGTCACAAGGGAGCAGCTCCGGCTGCACACGGTTTTCAGCCAGCGCACCACCGCCACTATAGCAAGCATCAGATGCGCGGCATCGATGTCGATCGTGACGCGGCGACGAACAGCGATCAGTACTACTACGATGTCGGCGACGAGGGTGATGAATGCGAGTATGATCCTAGCTACGGCAGTGAGGAGTATGATGAGGGGTTTGAGAAGCGTGATGCGTGAGTATACCTTCCAACCACATGCAGCGTTGTTGACGAATACTAATGATCGCATAGCAAGCAACAGCCCAAGCCCAAGGCACCAAAGCCCAAGCCAGCGCCGAAGCCAAAGAAGGGTAAGGGCTGGAGCATGTTCCCGTGGTAGAGAGTGATGCAAAGACGAGAAAAAGTTACGCTTTGGAACGGTAGAATAGTTCTTTAGTCCAGACATTATGTAATGGTTTTTCATCTAGTCTACTCATGTCAGCTTCTCTTCGATCCCATCTCCGTGCCATAATCATCGTCGTCCCATCCATCGTCTGTGTTGCCTACTTTCCGCCCTATCAGGATCCCTGTCGCTGTCAGGCCGACAGAAGCAAGGAACCAGCTTTCGAACCAGCCTTCGACGAATTTGCCTTCCAGTGGTGCGCCGAGTGCTTCTGTGATGACGCTGCTGACTTCGGCTGGTAGATTGCTTCGGAGGAGTAAGGCGGAGGAGATGACGTATGTGCCTGCTACTTGACTGATGATCAAGGGTAGACTGGTCTGCGCATGCTGCAGCAAGCCTGGTGCGAAGCGGGCGAAGAGGCGGAAGGTTTGTAGTACAGAGTTGAAGGAGGCGAGAAGCATTACGCCGGAGAGCAAGAAGCTGATTTGGCGCGACCACGCTGCGCGGTTCAAGTTGCTGTCCCAGTGTGTAGTGAGCAAGGCCAAGATGTTGTTAATTGGATCGCTGGTAGCGAAGGAGTGATTGGGTTGCCACCAACGTCGGAGACTGCTGAGGGAGGTGGCACCGATTCTGTAAGCGCAATAGACCGCGAAGATGGTATTGAAGACGTTGAGGACCTTCCCTGCGTTCGTCCGAGCTCGTTGTTGCTCGTTGTAGCGTAGGCGGAAGTTTGAGAGCGATGAAGAGAGGGAGAAGCGCATAGCTTCGAGACCAGAAACCTCCATCTGCAGTGCTTTGACTTCCTGCAGCTCCGGATCGCCACGAAAGCTTCCCATAACACGACCAAGCATGCCTTTCTGGTCGGAGGGCGATGCTGACTCCGACATCTTTCGTTGCAGAGCACGAAGACGGCTCTGCTTAGCTGCCAACATCTCTTCCGTTGACTTTAGGCCCGCTTCCTTGCGAGCAATGTCCGTGTCTCTGATTGTGCGGTGGCGGACACCGAAGTTCTGCCACAAGGATGAAACAGCAGCAAAGCCAGATAATGAGGCCATCAAAGATATGCCAATAATGCCGATGCGTTCCAAACAAGCCTCCGTGAAGCTCCATTGATTGACCCCGGTGGCGTCACTGTTCCGAAGGGACTTGCGAAGAAGCGATGTTTGTGGTATGTACCAAAAGACTAGTAACCATGCGCCCAGAAGCAGTACTTCAGCAGCCAGCCGCAGTCTCGGTTTCGTCCGGCTCGTCGATGTCGTGGTCGAGGAACCACCCAGTATCGCTTTGACTATGCCATGAATCTCGAGGGCAGGCGTCACCAGTACGCTCAAGACGAGCAATATGCTCAGCGTAACCCGGAGTGCCAGACCGCGGGCTGCTGGGTTCAGAGTGTTCGATATCTCGCACAACAGCAGTTCCACCAAGACCGCAGACAGCCCAATACTCGTCGAAAACACCAGCCCACTCAGTCTCTGAGCCGACGGCTTCTTGATCGCATCCCACCGATTCCTCTCCGGAGCTTTCGAGGAGCTCTTGTTGAACACTGGCAGTGCATCTTTCTGCTGTACATCCGAAGACAATATGGGGTATATCCTTCTCTGCGCTACCAAGGCCGTGGCGATCCAGGTCAATACAAACGGCAAGGATGAGAGCACTATGGTCGAGGGTGGGACAGAGTCGAGACGGCGCTGGAGATATGCCGGCATGCAGCCTTCACAGTCGTCCGAGGGCAGCATCGTGTTGGGGCGCTATGGTCGCGGACTCCATTGAGGTGCGTTGGTGCGGTCAGCAGCGGTGATACTGGGTCATATATACATTTGTACACATTCAATTCGCCTTGCATCGAGGTGTGAGGTTGATTCTGGTGACGTAGTACTGGGGGTAAATATGAGCATAACTGAGTATACTACATCCTGGGCTCAAATGGAAGTCGCGTCTGCTGGACAACGCGTTACTTCAATATGACTGAAGATGTTGATGGCCTATGTTTTCCGCCTCCGAACATCGTCGTCATCAATATTGAGGTGACAGAATAACCATATCGTAATCGTTGAGGCTCTGAGCCTCTGCCACTCCCTTCCCAGCCATGGGGTTCCAGAAGGGTGCCAAGAACCCCAGCTCCCTCATACGAAAGGAGATGATCGCGAAGGGTTTGACGCCTCCAGATGCTTCAGGAAAGCCAACAGACCACCAGGCTAAATGGCGACGACGTTGGACAAAGGCTCCGAAACGCAAGAAGCCAAGAGCTTCTATGGCCAAAGGACCTAATGATCAAGCCATCCCTGACGCCAATGCATCCGCCAGCGACGCGGGTTCTGGAGTTCCGGGTTTTGAATTGCCCGAGGAAGGCTCAGCACGAGACCTCTAGCTCCGGGCCATGTCGAGAAGGATGCCCGGCTAGCCCTGGGGCTTCGACAAGATGGTTCCTAGACGCAAAAAGACGGCAGAGGGCCCGACTCGGAGCAAAAGACCGTTCCCTCGCCAGCCGGTTGAGCCCACGGTAATCGAGAGACGCCCCCGAAAACGCAAGGCAAAAAATCCGACACGGAGCAAGAAACCTCTGCCCCGCCAGCCCGACGAGCCCATAGTGATTGAGGACGACGACGAGTCTTGCCGTGAAATTGACCACGATTTAGACCCGGAAGATCCTACTCACATCTCCACACTTCTCTCGTACAAGTGCGATACTTGGGACCAGTACGAGCGCCGCGTAACGTCGCTGAAGGCCTCCGGGTATTCCTTCGGTATGGGAAGTTTACTACCTCCGATAAGGTGGCCGGAACCTTCGGACGGACCGCCACCGTTGGGCCCGCTGATTACTCCCGATGGGGTGCTCATGGTTGAGGGGCCAGCGTCAGCGCCCAGTCCGCCCTTTGTGCCACCTCTCGCGAACGCGGGAGCGGAGGTCTTGGCCCAGAGATCGAACAACAGCGAAGAGCGTGCAACTCCGATTCAGCAGCAGCCCTTGCAATCAGATGTAAGGAGCGAAGAGAATAGAGTCCCCGCCATGCGGAAGCGTAACAGCCATGAAAATGCACCGGCTCAACAGTCTAAAGCTCCCAGATTCGCGTTTGAGAACTTGTCCGTCAATGCTAGAGGAGAGCTAGGAATGCTCGTAGAGCAACGGCACGTGTGATTATTGTTGGAAGCGACTTGACACCTTCCCGGGTTGGCGGGCGGTGGCTTAGACGGCACTCAATGTTTTGTGACTATGAGCTCGAGACTGCAAATGTCGTCCTGGCACCTCAATACTTGGTACGATGGCGATCGCGGAGCTACCAAGAGAAAGCAACAAATGCGAGTATTAGTCGTCCGATTACGCAGTGAGTGGATGACTAACGAGGTCTCTGACACGGTGTCCGACATGCAATTGTCTTCTCCGTTCACCATGACCCTGGCCTACTTTTCCATCTGGACTTCTTCTACAAGGCCTGAGCCACAAGTCCTCCCCACACCACTCACCTCCTCCCCCACCCAACCAACCCCGTCCCATCCAACCGAAATGGCGCCTCCGGATGCTTCTCCTTCACAAAGTCCAACATCTTTCCCCTCGCCCTCTCGACCTCCTCCCCACTCATCTCAGCAACAAACGCCTCAACCCACGGAAACGCCGCAAACGGGAACTCAACAGCCTCCTCATGCGTCTCAAACCGCAAACCCATCTTGAACTCCTTCACCCCTACATCCTTGAACCCAGCATTCTCCAGCGTCGTCCTTACCCCCTCTACACTCTGCCAATGCGGTCCCGGCCCTGGAAACTTCATACCCGGCTTCACCTCACCAAGAAACGTCGCCAGGTGGCCCCATTCCGTGAATCCCATGCTCGTCTCCACGAACAGTCCGCCTGGGGCGAGGATGCGCACGGCTTCTGCTAGCGCCACGTCGTCGTCTCGGAAGGAGAAGTAGGCATAGGTCGAAAGTAAGTGGCTCACCTCCCCATCCTTCACCACCTCCTTCAGTTCCCTAGCATCCCACTCCCGCACCTCCAGCCTCTCCCACAGGCCACTCCCACTCGCAACTCTCTCCTCCCTCCTTTCCTCCAACTTCTCCAGCAGTCCGCGCGCGATATCTGCCGCCACCACTCTGCAGTCACTAGGGATCTGCTCTCCGCGCACGTCAAGGATTTTGCTGATCAGACCGCCGGGTCCAGTACCCATATCCACAATATAACTCGCTTGGTCGAACGGGAGCGTGGCGTCCACGGCGGCAAGGACTGCATTGCAGCCGGCGCCGACGGGGTTCAAGTCGTCGGATTCATCGACGGCGGCGGAGTAGGCGTCTGCGACCCGGGACCAGTTCTTGGCGGAGGGTTTGGGTGTGTGGTCTGTTGTCATCGTTGCTGGGAGGAGACTGCGAGTGGAAGCAGGGTCACTTGGCGATACTTTCCTTTGACGGGCCTGTGGTAGAAATCAAGGTGGAGCGGTGCAGAGGTCTCTTATATGCCATCTCTCACCCCTAGCCTTTATCATAGCGATGCAAGTTCGTTGCCCTGCTGCTTCTATCCATGCAACAACATAAAAGTCTGCGAGCCAACAGAAAGTCGCCGGGAGCTGACATGTTGGTGATGGTGGTTGGCTTTGTGCCTCTCTTCGCGTTCGTTTAACAGTCCCTTCTGGGCTCCTGCAGCTTATGCAACTTTAGGCTCGTAACAACGCGAGGATGGGAGTGTTCGGAAAACGCCTGAAAACGAGCGAGGTAGGGCTGGGAAACAAGGATTAGGGTTGTGTCTATGAACTACCTGCTCTTGCTGCTCCGATGTCTATGTTCCCGTCACTCATATGAGACGCCTGCTAGATGCAAGCAAAAAAATCCTCGTCACCCGCTACGTCGCTCTTCACCCATCTCCGCCCACACTTACACCCCAAGCGTCTTGAAATCGCCTTCCATAGCATTGCCAGCATCAACCAACGTCTTCGCCTGTTCCGCGAACACCTGCTTAATACCAGCCTTATCCTTCCCATTAAGTTTCGAGCTCAACAACGCAACCTCCTCGTTATCCAACTTCAAAATCAAACTATCAACCTCATTCAAACTCCCATCAATCGTCTTCGCATCCGCCGTCCCCTCAACAAAATACCCCCCGTCCTTCACCGCCTGCCGAATAACCCGCTTATTCTTCTTCGCCGCATTCTTCGCCGCCTCCTTGGCCTTCTTGCCCTCCTCCCGCATCGCCTTATCCGCTACCTCCTTCTCCTTCGCCAGCCTCTCATCCTCCGCCTTCTTCGCGGTAGCAGCGTCCTTGGCAGCCTTCTCAGCAGCTTCCTTGTCAGCTTTCTTCTTGTTCTTCTCCTTGTTGCCTTCCTGCTTGAACTTCTTGATCCGCTCGTCCATCGCCAAAGCGTCGTCGACGAGTTTGCGGAGACGCATCGTATCCTCCGTCTTCCGCTTCTTACGCGCGTTGTTGTTCTTACGCTCCATATGGCGTTTCTGGTCGCGGTTCTCGTTGTCGTCTGGGACTTCCTCGTCGAGGTACTCGAAGGTACGCCACGAATCAAAGTTATACCAGAAATTGTAGAAGAACTCCACGTGCTCCCTCGTCGCATCCTCGCCCCCAAGCTTAGGCACAGGTTCTTTCTTACTGAACCGCGCCTCGCTCTCAAACACCGGACCCCACATCTTATAGAAATTCCCAGCTTTCTTCTGCACGTCCTTCTTCCCCGGCGGGTTAACATCAGCCTCCTCATCACAACTATCAAACTGCCGCCTCTTCACCGGATCCGTAAGAATCTCATGCGCACGCTGAATACACTTGAAAAACTGATCCCCCTCGTCCTCCCCACTCGCCGCCTTCTTATCCGGATGGTGCTTAAGCACCTTCTTCCTATGCGCCCGCTTGATCTGATCCTCCGTCGCTCGCCACCTGTACTTCGCCAACCCGAGGATAGCGTAATGGTCCTGCGTCTTCCAGTCCTTGGCCTCGCGCTGCAGCATCATGGGGTCCTCGGTGTCGCTGATGTCGTCATCTTGGGTGCTGGTGGCGGCGGCGACGGTGTTGGCGGCTTGGATGCGCTCGTCTTCGCTGAAGGTGCGTTTGTGGCGCTTGCGGCGGGCGTGGGCGAGGAAGTGGGGGCCGACGGGCTCGATGGCGCGGGAGGTTGGGGGGGAGAGGGGGGATACTGCCTTGAAGTCTTTTTCGGCGGACCAGTCGGAGGGGAGGGAGGGGAGGGCGGCGGCGAGTTGGAGGGTCGCCATGGTTGCGGTGGGTGTTGTGGTAGTTGGAGAAAGTCAGACGGAAGTCGAGAGAGAATTTATTTGCCCTGAACTTGAACTTTCGGCTGGTCCAAGCGTCGGGATCCTTCCGCCTGTGGCTCTTCCGAAGGCATTCAGACCTCTATCACAGCACATGTATCATGGAATCGCGATAACACAGCCCGCGACAACCCCAATGGCATCCAAATACCTCTCCCCGGCCGACGTCGCCACCAACAAATTCGCCGTGCGCGCAACCTACCGCTACCTCCTCCGCGCAACCGGCCTCGCCTTCCAGAGTACATCTATTTACCTACCAGTATATAGTATATAATCTCTAACAAAATATCTAGACGACAAACCCACCCTCCTCGCCGCCCGCTCCCAAGCCCGCGCCTCCTTCAAAACCGCCAGAAACCTCGAGTCCGGTGGCACCGAAGCCTCGCAAGCGGTCGAGCACGCGCAGGGCGTCGCCAAAATCTTACGGGAGCACGTGGTGCAAGGGAAGCAAGTGGGCGGTGCTGGTAGCGAGAAGTATAAATTGAGGATCCACGAGGAGACGCAGAGGTTGGATAATGATCAGACGAAGTTGGGCAAGGGGACCGTGAAGAGTTTTAGGGAGATAAAGGATAGCGTGTTCTGAAGGACCTGAGTTCTGTGGACGATTGATCGCTTTGATGGGAACATATGAAGTCAGCAAACCACGCGGAGAGTCGTCTGCTGCTCCAGAGCCGGGAGCCGTGGTCTGTCTAAACCGAGAAGCGACTGTGCTCCGATAGTGAGGACTTGGAAAAGAGCAACATTCGACAGCCTGGGCAGCGGTGCAGAATAAGCTGGTGTCCAGACGATCGAAGCTCCGAGCCAAAGCAAAGGCTGATCGGAATGAGTTCAACCGAGCGAAAGTGCGAGCGAGGTGCTTCTGATCTGTCAAGATATTGCGTGCCACGGGCACAATGTACACTACTCCTGTATAACCATACTCAATCATCTAGAGTTACGCCATGCTGAATGCCATCAAACCAAATAAAACCGCTCCCGCCATCTCACCACCACCCATCCACCCTCACTTCTTGACCGGCTTCCGCCCAACCATCAAATACATCGGCGTGAACAACTTCCCCTTTCCCCCCGCCACCAAACAATCCGCCGCCAACGCCAACGAATCCGCCGTCTTCTGCGTCCCCTTCGGCGCCAAACTAACCATCTCCAACAGTCCCACAAACCGATGCACAATCCCCCTCCCCACATGCGTCATACGGACAAGCGTCGGGAAATCCCAAATCGTCTGCATATACTTCAAATCCCCTGACAGAGGCCAATACCACGGCAGATCATCCGGTCGGTCCGCAAGATCCTCATTCAACTCCATGGAAAAACCGGCAGCTTTCATCGCGTCGAGCGCGACGGAGATTTTCTCCATATTGCTGATGCCGTCGCCTTGCTCGATGCCGAGGCGGATCTCGCGGTGGTGCGGGTTGCTGTTGTCGTAGGCATCTGTCATCAACCACTCGTACACCCCGAACACGCCGCCTGGCTTCAGCACGCGGAAGATCTCGCTGTAGATCCCCTCCAAGCTCGGCGCATGCACCGTCGCTTCGATCGCGTACACGGCGTCGAAACTGTTGTCGGGAAAGTCCATCTGCATGAAATCCCCCTTCACGTAACTCAACTGGTTATCCAGCTTCTCCTTGATCGCGTACCCCGTCGCCCGCTCAATCTGGTAATCATTATTATTGAGTCCAACAATATTTGCGCCCGTAAACTTCGCGATCTCCCGCGCCGGCCCACCGACACCACACCCCACATCCAGCACCCGCTGTCCCTCCTGAATCCCCATCTTCAGCGCCAGATAGTGCTCGTGTCTCGCAAGCGCCTGCTTAAACGCCTCGCCCTTCGAAAACCGGCAGAAGTGGAAGCTCTGCGCCCACCCGTACTCATACAGATCGGTGGCCAAGTTGTAGTAGTGCCGCGTTAGCGTTGCGTATTCAGCCCGGCGAGCTTCGCGGGTCTCGTCAGTTTCGACGGCGGCGGACTTGTTGTCCCAGTGCTTGAAGTACTCGGAGACGGCTTCGGATTGGGCGGAGTGGGATTTGCCGAGCATGGCGCGGAAGGAGTTGGTGTCGGTGCCTGTGGTGCCGTGGAGGGCGGTTTTGAAGGCGGCGTCGCGGTCGCGGTCTTGTTTTTCGAGGGCGGTGAGGGGGGGGGCTGTGGTGGCCATGGTTGCGGTTGGAGGTGGAGGGTTGGGAGGATTGTAGACAGGTTGGAGAAAGTGTTGACTGGAGACAACGAGGGGAGAGAGGCAAAAAATACCCAACGTGTTGTAAGAAGTGTCTAGATGTCGTACGTTCAATGGTTCGATGTTTCCTCAACCAACCGCCACCGCCGCGGTCTTTTAATCAAAAAATCGTGCCATTCGATATGCAGGTACTCGCTAGCACCAACCTTAAATAACGCTAAATGCGGGCGTAGCCGGTAGCACCCTAGCGTCAATTTTCTGACAAACTCGACGACATCGAAATCTGAAGAGGGCTATCGAACAGCTCACACATCTCGCTTCGACCAGCTCTAGGACTCGACAATATCTTGATCACACCCACGTACATGTAGTTCGCTTTCATCGGACGACTAACCTCCGAGAGGCCCTGGGATTGCCGGACTGCTTCACCGCCACCGTAGCGAAAGTTTCTCGTGGAAGGTCATCCCGATTACTGGACTTCGACTCATAATCCTTTGACATCAAGTAAACAATCTCGAAGTTGTTGTCTCCTTCACGACCCTGACAGGGAGGTCTACCACAAGGCATCTGGCAAACCCCCCGACCATCCGCCAAGATGCCGCCACAAATCAAGCAGGATATGAACCGGTCGGGCTGGGAGACGACGGATATGCCCTCTGTGTGTGAAAGATGGTACGCACTCCCCCGTCCTCATAATCTTTCTATCCATGTACTAACATATATCACAGCCTCCCCGACAACCCCTACGTCCAAATGCTAAAAGAAGACTACGGCGAAGCCTGCAAACTCTGCACCCGCCCCTTCACCGTCTTCCGCTGGAAAGCCGACCGCACCGCCCGCCAAAAACGCACCGGGATCTGTCTGACCTGCGCCCGTCTAAAGAACTGCTGTCAGTGCTGTATGCTAGACCTGAGCTTCGGCTTACCAATCACGATCCGTGACGCTGCGCTCAAAATGGTTGCGCCTGGTCCGCAAAGCGATGTCAACCGGGAGTTTTTTGCGCAGAACAATGAGCGCGAGATCGAGGAGGGAAGGGGGTTGGAGGGGTACGAGAAGACTGATGAGAAGGCGAGGGAGTTGTTGAGGAGGCTTGCTGCTAATGAGCCGTATTATAAGAAGCAGAGAAGATTAGAAGCGGAGAGTGAGGGCGGGCAGAAGTTGTTGGAGGGTGGGGAGGGGGAGTTGCATGAACCGGGACCTGTGCGGACGAAGGATGTTAAGGAGAAATCGGCTTACGGATCCGCGTACGGTGCGCGACCTGGTGCTGGGAGTAGGGCGGCGGGCAAATCGGCATCGGCTCGCAAGTCGACTGTGCAACCGCTGAAACCCGAGGATATACTTCCGCCGAGGGACACGAACATCACATCCCTCTTTCTTACCGGGGTTGAGGACGACTTACCCGAGCACGAACTCCGCACATACTTCTCCCAATTCGGACAACTACGATCGGTAGTCTGCAGCCACCGCTCGCACTGCGCGTTCATGAACTACATCGATCGCGAAGGTGCAGAGAAAGCTGCTGCGGCATGTCAAGGACGCGCAGTCATCAAGGGTGTGCCTTTACGGGTGCAGTGGGGTAAGCCGAAGCCGCTCGATAGTCTGGATCGAGACCAGAGGATGGAGAACGCGAGGGCGGGACGGACTGATGGTGGAAGTGGTGTTGGTGGGAAGAGGAAGGCGATCGAAAGTGCTGGGCCTGGGAAGGCGGAGGATGATGGTCTGGAGGGTTTAGTGGCTGCTCCGCCGCCTGGGCAGGGGGATGTGGAGTATGCTTCCATGGCTGGGGAGTGATGTGGTCATGTGCAGGAAGTCTGATTACTCTGGGAGCGAGGCGTTGGAGAGTTGTTTAGCTAGCGAACGAACTGTTACGACCATTATTTCTCAGCAATGCTCCTGCGAGTGGGAGTTTAGTGTATCTATGAACTGCCGTGCTGCAATATGAGTGCCAAGCTGTGCAGTATCGTGTGCCCCTCATCGCCAATGGCACTTTCCCGAGCTTCATAAATTCCTCGGATATCCTTCTTTATACAACGTTAGAGCAACATACGAATCAGAGCATCAAACAGCACATCACCTGAAGCTATCGGGCTTTGAACAGCGACTACATGGAGTGAGAAAGCCTTGGGGAACCGCTCATGTGATCGACTATCGCTACCACATCCACATTGGCATCCTTACACTATTCGCTACTTCATACAGTAGTCCACGCACCGCCATGCCAGCCTCCCCCTCCCCCGGTTCCTCGCCCGCACCACCCTCCCCTCGCTCCCGCCCAGTCGCCCCCTCGATCCTCCCCGACCGCACCGCAAGCCAGTCCACCTCCAAAGCCTCCTTCGTTCCAGCATGGCGCCGTCCAACCCTCCAACCTACGACAGGCGACGGCCGAAGACCGAGTGTGCAGTTTATTCCGCAGGTGAAGACGGATAGCGCTTCGCCTACCACCTCGAGGAGTTCGAGCGCGCAGCCGCCTTCGACACGCATTGCTGCCGGTTCTAACAATGCTCGCCCATCCATTGCAGGACGACGGATGTCCTCCCCTCCTCCTCCAGCGCAGTTCAGACAGAAAGTCAGCTTCGACACCTTCAGCAACCCGGCGGCGAGTGACTTCAGTTTAACGCTGAATCGGAAACACCGAGACTATGAATATACGCGCCGCAGCCGGACGTTCTTATGCGGGACAGATACGAACGACTACTCCGACACCGCGCTCGAGTACCTGATCGACGAACTGGTGGATGATGGGGACGAAATCGTCTGCCTACGGGTCGTGGAAAAGGACAGCAAAGAAGCCATAAGATGGTCCGGCGGCCAAGGCGAGAAAGGCTACCGCAAAGAAGCAGAGCGGTTTCTTGAAGCGATTGAGAAGAAGAATACCGACGACCGGGCTATAAGCCTCGTGCTCGAGTTCAGCATTGGGAAGGTGCACGATACGATCCAGCAGATGATTCGGATATACGAGCCTGCTATGCTGGTTGTGGGGACCAGAGGCAGGAGTCTGACGGGTTATCAGGGCTTGTTGAGTTCGGGTAGCGTGAGTAAGTACTGCCTGCAGTACTCGCCTGTGCCGGTTGTCGTGGTCCGGCCGAGTTCTAAGAGGGAGGCGAAGAAGCGGAAGCGGTTGCAGGATCCGAGTCGCACGGGTTATAGAGATATTTTGGATAAGAGCGATGATGCGCCCAGGGGGCGGGGAGGGCATTTGCTGGATGCGCAGAATCGGATGTCAGTCATTGGGTCCGACCTAGGCGCTCTAGGCAATTTCAACACCGCCGGCGACCAGGACGACGAGGCGCGAAAGGTTGCAGAAGCGATTGGCTACCGCGACCGCGGCAACGCGCCCGGAACCCCACGCACCGGCTCCGCCATGGGTCAACGCGAAGCAGGCGGTGGGCGGAGTAGCTCCCTCTCCCGCATCACCTCCACCACCTCCACCGACGGCCCCTCATCTCCGAACGAACAACTGCTCAAATCTCCCCATTTCGGCGAGAGCCCGCCTTCCTCTGACGACGAGCTCGACGACGAAGACGAGGAGGGCGTGTTGGAAGAGAACACGGTACTGCGACCGGAGGACGAAGCGGCTATGTTGGCTTATGAGCGCGCACAGAAGATTTTCGAGGAGGAGCAGGAGGAGGCGGTTGTGAGGAGTGAGAAGGAGCGGGCGCGGAAGGAGAGGAGTGCGAGTAGGGGGGCCGCGAGTCGGAATGCTAGTCGCAGGCGGGGGAGTGGGAGGGATGATGATGTGGAGGGGGCGGGGGCGGGGGTGCTTGGGGTGTTGGCGCAGTTGGATAGGGGGATTAAGTAGGGTGGGTATAGCTAGGGGTTGTTGTGTGGTATCCGCATCGCAGGTATATAGATAGATCCACTCACGCTGTGCAAAATTGACTATTGCCACATTGCCTTGACGTTTTGGCCTCACTTCCACTCTCAACGGATACTTTGTCCAGGCATTGGAATTTCTGAACATCACCAACGGATGGATATATGACACGTCTTACAATCGAACCATCTGAAACTCTACATGGACTCTATATAGCTAGACTCAAGTCTGTAGTCTGCGTCAATCAGTCATATCTACCTTCCGACCTCTAAGCAAGCATCACGCCATCACATGTCCACGCAACTCGCGTGATATTGACAGTCATCATGCTTTTGAGGCGAGCGCCATCAGCTTCAACAATTCACGCTTGCGAGCAGGATATCCTCCGCTCTCATACCCGAAGATTTCAGACCACCACTCGAAAAATGGTCAACCTGGCGGACCTGCACGCTTCCGAAGGCGAAGACCCAACCACCCTCGCAGAGCAGGCCACTTCCCTCGTCGACAATGGCCGCTGGACCCTCTGCAATGACGGGAAAGGTCTAGAGCGGGGATTCAGGTTTAAGACGTTTAAGGCGGCGTGGGTAAGTGTACTCCAGCAAGTGGCGTTTTGACGGGATAGCTAATTTCGAATACAGGATTTCATGAACACAGTAGCCGCAGAATGCAAGAAGCAGAAACACCATCCAGAGTGGACGAATGTGTACAACAAGACGCATATCCGCTGGACGACGCATAATCCGCTTGGACTTTCGAGTAAGGATACCGCGATGGCGCGGTTTTGCGATGATGCGGGTGAGCAGGGCGGGGAGGTGGTGGTGGAGGGGAAGGGGGATTGGGAGAGTGGGGTGGAGACTGGGAGGCTAGAGGCGGGTGATTGCTGTAGTGGCGGAGGTAATAAGGGGGTGTAAAGATTGTAGCTGGTGGCGAGGGGATGATTTGCTGGAAATCGGAAGGACGACGGACGAATGAGAACGTGCTTGATACAAGTATGCTGGCTTTATGATAATACCAACGTCTGAATAAACACTCGTCATCACCAACCGGCATCCCTCCTGCTCGTCCCCACCAAGGCATAGCGCTCGCTCAACGAGTCCGCGGTGCCGCCATCGACCAACGACCCAGCACCGGAGCCGAAACGGCACGTCTGCCCTCGTTGACCACACCTAGCAGAACGTTGAAGTCGACAGTAGCGACGCTTCGAAAGCTCTTTCTTCGCTCTTCGACATCCTCCAGACTCGGTTTTGGCATCTGTCTGAGGAATGTAACTTTGGCCAGCAGCGTCAAGGCCTGTACCATCTTGGACAATTCCTCACTGTCGTGTAATTCAAGATGCGTCAGCTGTGGGCATAACTGTACAAGTGATGCGAGGAAGGGTCGATATACAGCTTCCCAGAACGCCGGCTGTCCGTTCGTTGGAGGAACGATCGTCATGTGCGATAGAATGGGTAATGCTCGAAAACTATGCTGCAGCTTGCGAAGCTCGCTCTCGCAGAGTGTCCAGATGGTTGTTCGACGTTTAGGGTCGCTAAGGGCTCGTGGGTCCATGAGCGGTGAGAGGTCGATATCTGTCAGGCTGAGAGACAGCGTCTTGATCAAAGCAAGATTGTCGGGAGGGCTGCATTCGATCCAGGCGAAGAAGTGTGCTTGCGAGGTGAAGGTGGCTGATCGTTGGTATAGGTTCCTTTGTGCGTCGTTGTTGATCTGTTGACAGGTTTGGAACATCGTGAAGGCGTCGTTGCCGTCCATGTTCAAAGCAGCGTCGTAGACGAGGGAACGAAGTTCAGGTGGTAGCTTGGAGAATAGGATGCCTTGCTGAAGAGACGGGGGCATGGGTTGTCCTCCTGCGGGTAGTGCGATCGAGGGTGGTACGTGTTGTAATGCTGGCAATAGAGGAGGCGGTACTGAAACACGAGAAGTCTGTGGAGTATATAACGGTGTGAAACAACTCTCGACGATAAGTGTAAGAGAAGCGTAAGAGAAGCAGCAGAGCAAGTACTTTGTTCGAAGGCAGTGGTGTGGTGGTGGAGCTCGATCATCTCACGATAGCCTACCTTTGCTTGGTATACATATACCGCTCCTTGAACAACCCAAGAGCTGTGCACTTTGGGGACTAGCTGGATGGTCAGCCCGGCAAACGACACACCTCCCGAATGCATATCCCACCAAGCCTATGACACGAGCGGGTCGAAGAGTTTTGGTTAGCCTCGAAAAGCCATCTGCCGGTCTTGATCGTCATTTCCTCTTCCTTTAGCGTACGATAATGCCTGCTCGCCATGTGGTCTGCACATTCGGCGAAAGGTTGCGGGAGCATTTCGTCTCACTTGACGAATATGAGCTAGGGTGATTGGGCACAGGAAAGAGGCTCAAGCAAGCTCATTGCATTCGAGAGCCTCACAGCTCGTCTGCTGCCCGTTCTGAGTAGTAGCAAACGGAGGCATATTGGCTCACCACCGAGCTTGTCCGCAGGAGTTCGTCTGCAGCGTCGAAGCTCGCAGTGGACCGAGTCATTGCGGTCAACAGCAAACCGTGCTTTGCCTTGATCGAGGCAAGCTGGACAAGATACCTGACGTGGCACGTGGAGAAACTGCCCAGATGGCGTTTCGTGAAGATGAAAACGGGACAGGTGAGGTATCTGGTTGGATGCATTGAACTCGCAGTGGCCAATGGGGTGGGGAGAAATGGTGTCATTTACCAGACATCTGCCGAGTCAACCTTCCCCGAACATGTCCGGAGAGCAATCCTACTCAACGTGGGAAGTTCCTTCCCCGAGCTTTCGGGAGCGGACATCGTAGCATGGCGTCAGGTAGATTGATCAAGCAATGCAGATTCGGCAAAGAAGAAATGGAAGGTGAGGTGAGGTGAAGCTGGTTGTGTGAGACGAGAACAAGAAAAAGGCGGCGTCGGGTGGGTCTCGATCCCACGTGTGCGCCACATGTACTGTCGATCGATGCCAAACGACACCTGCAGTGCGACAGATGCAGGTCGAGAAGGTCAACGTTGGCGACAGAGACTACAGATAGGGTGGTGAGGTCAGGGTGGCTTCTGCAACGCCTTCCACATCCTTCCAAGGGTTCCATGGGTACCTCGCACCTTCGGAATAGGCGAGCCACTTGTGGTATGGAGAACGCCTCATATGCGCGGCAAGCGATGAGAAGCATCGCGAGCAGTCGCGCTCAACAATGGTACGGCATGATCCGCACGTGGGAGACACGTGCGCGTACCTACATTTGCTGCAATACGTCCCACAGCAGTGGAACAGATGTGGTGGCTGACGGCTTTGGAATCGTGGTACGGAGTAGCGAGACATCAGTCTGCCCAACGAGCTGGAAGAAGATCCAACAAGGATCGAAAGGTACAATTGGTTGACGGCCCACGCTATGCCCTGCGTGGAACTCCTAGATACACACCCGGCTGCCCACTAAAACACACAAGAAGTCGATAGTACACCATCGGAGCTAGGTCCAGGTCCGCGTGGGTGTTCCTGCACACCCGAACCCACGTGTGCGGCGGCCACGCGAGCATGCGTGGCATGGCTTGCAGAACACAACTTTTGAATAGGGCATCAAAAGCCTCCTACACCTTCAGAAGCTTCGCGGCGTAGTCGACGATCAGCTGTTCTGATGGGAAGGCCATCTCCTCGAGCTTCTGCGCATATGGCGTGGGCACTTCGGCGCCCGTTACACGGATTGGTGGCGCATCCAGATAGTCAAAGGCGTATTCGCAGGTCAACGCGATGAGTTCGGCGCCAACACCGAAGCTTGGGAAGCCAGATTCCACCGCCATCATCAGACCTGTCTTCTTGACTGACTTTACGATGGCTTCGACGTCCATTGGCTTGATCGATCGCAAGTTGATAACCTCTGCCTCCACGCCGTATTTGCTCTTGAGCTGTTCTGCAGCCACCAAGCATTGTCCGACGCAGCGGGATAGTGTCACCATTGTAATGTCCTTTCCGGGACGCTCGATCTTCGCTTTGCCGAACTATATGCATGGTTAGCCTGGCTGCCCAATCTCGCTTATCCATAGGCTAGAGATACTCACAGGAATGACAAACTCATCACTTTGCGCCTCTTCACTCATCTCGAACTGAAGACCGTACAGTAGCTCGTTCTCGAGGACGACCACAGGATTTGGGTCTCGAATGGCAGCCTTGAGCAGCCCTTTCGCGTCCTCCGACGAGTACGGCGCGACCACCTTCAGCCCAGGGATCGAACCATACCACGCCGTATAATCTTGTGAATGCTGT
Organism: Extremus antarcticus; assembly: GCA_033117895.1. Classification (NCBI taxonomy): domain Eukaryota; kingdom Fungi; phylum Ascomycota; class Dothideomycetes; order Mycosphaerellales; family Extremaceae; genus Extremus; species Extremus antarcticus. Next base: position 241,568 of record JAWDJX010000034.1, on the reverse strand, counting down.
GCTGCCACACCGGACGCGAATCCGTTTGGTCCTCGGAATGTGATGTTGCAAGGCTGGATGCCACCCGACATGTAGTGTGTTTTTGCGGCTGAGTTGATGATCTGATCGATAGCTTGCATGGCGAAGTTGAAGGTCATGAATTCGCAGATTGGGTGGAGGCCAGCGAGCGCAGCACCAACGGTGAGACCAGCGAAGCCTGACTCGGTGATGGGGCTGTCTATTACCCGCTTCTCACCGAACCGATCTAACAGGCCTTTTGTGACCTTGTATCTGCAGTCCTGTGTTAGTCTGACGGTGGCCTGACTTCTCTTCCTCAGATCGCGCTGCGCGCACTCGAGCGCCCACAGTGCCGGAGACACCGCCGCCGTACACAGAGCCTTCGCAGTACGTGCATTCCGAGAACGATAAGTGATAAGTGGTAGACTCACGCGCCATTGTACTGTGCAACCTCCTCACCGAGCACGAAGACCTTCGAGTTCTTCTCCATCTCCTCGGCCATAGCCTCGTTCAGCGCGTCTCTGACAGTCATCTCTTTGCTCCCGCTCGCGTACGTCCTCCATCGTGATACCGCTGGCGCCGAGACTCTCTGGAAGCTAGATCGGGGGAGAGCTGAGGGGGAGGAGCGGAGGAGCTGCGCAGCGGGACGAGCAAGGCGTGAGCCGACCATGGCGACGTCAATGTATTGTAAAGAGGATGGTAAGGAGAGTAGGAAGAACTTCAATGCTGTAGCTGATGAGTAGAGAGCCGCAATGCATCTGGTGAGCCCAAAAAAGCTGGGAGCTCTCAACCCGATCTTAGAATCGATGCGGTTAGCTCCGGTGAACGGGCCGGCGCAACCCTGACACGTGAACGTCTATTTTCACCTACACCTTCACTCCAAACTCACTATCTCGTGCCGGATACATGTCGACATTTAAGAAAATCATAACGAAGGGAAAGAATGCCTTCGCAAAGCTCTCGAACAGTATCGGTTCATCGTGTATGCCTGAGCGGCGCCACCAAGAGCCTGGCTCTTTCTGACCGCTCTCAGCTCCTCCTGCGACGCGCTTTTCAAACTTCCGAACAACTTCACGTCCACTCAGCCCGGCGTCCAAGGAGCCGGTGATCTGGTGCCATGCAAGAGAGCCGCCCAATTGCTTGTCGTAGCTTCATGTCAGGTCTTAAGGCCGCCAACGTCTCCTGGCACGAGGCTTGTAGCGCGTCCGAAGGGCTCAGCGCTATGTCGATGCTTCTGCTGGCGAGAGGCATATTATCGTGAATGACCGCAACATCATCAATACTGACCTGTGTTTTGCAAGGTGGTAACGAAACTCTTCCTTTTCCATACCTCCCCCTCCATCATATCATATGCAGCATTCCCGTCAGATCCTGCGACGTGTTTGGTCACCCGAGGGCTAGTCGTCCGTACACATACCGTATGGCAGAGAGTTTTGTTCTCCGTGCATGGTCAGCAGTGCCCAGCAAGCACAACTCGTTCGCCACAAGCTCAGTGGTCCGAATTTTCTCCAACCAGCACACAACTGAACCCTCAGGATTGGAATCGAAATGCTGGAAACCTACGTGGTTGCGAGCGGCACCGCTGCTTGGGCTTGCAGCTCTTGGTATTGCTTTCACCAGCATATTCGCTTCTTTGGCAGTGTTATTACTGTCACAGGATAGCCCAGTCGCACACTGGAAGTTCTCGCCATCGACCTACCTAGCAATAATCACTGCAGTTACGAACCAAAGCATACGCTATTCCACCGTGACAGGAACTATCATTGCCTGGTGGCTGCGAGCTATAAAAGGCTCAACAATGCTGAGCCTGCACTGGGACTGGGCCATGTCTGTACGCTTGACCAAGGCGCTGTCTTCAGGCAAACGATTCAACATTCTCGCGAGGGCTTGCATTTGCTCGACGTTGATTGCGATTGACGGACCACTCCTGCAACGTGCTTCGAGCGTGACGCATGTCAGCTACAGAAACCCAACCACACTTGGCGTCACTTTGAGCCCGGAAGTGCCACATGGCTACTCTGGCGAATACAAGGCAGTTCGCGCGTCCTTGATTGGTGTACCTGAGAACTTTGGTACCGCAGATGCTTATGAGCTGTTAATGAATCCCGACTTTAGCCCCATATTAGCTGAGTGGGCAGGTGGCGATCCAATATCGATAAAGCTAGACTCGGGGAGTCCAGACCAGATCTCTGCACATATTCAAGCCCCCGCTTTGGCGAGAAGACGCTGTCGAACCTCACACTTCTCTGGTGATTATACTGAGCTCCAGAACGGACGGCCAACGAATGTAAGTCAAGCCTGTGGGTGAGAAGCGCAGTGAAAGTGTTTGACTCGAATATCTGCCTGCGGACTACACCTGTCATGTTCTCATCGGTGGGACAAAACACAGAAGCTGATGGTAATTCGTTCAGGTCTTCAACCAGATGGGGGTTTTCGTTGACTTCGGTCTTCTGACTGCACCACGCGAAGGCATCAACATGACCGTGCTCTTCTCCACGAATCGCAACTGCAACGAAGACAATATTACTCAGGTCACTTGCGAGCTAGAGCCGTCCATAGGGCTCTATCCAGTCACTCTTCAACGCTCGGTTGCGACCCTGGTCTCGCCTGAAAATCCGGCAATAGTGGCAGTCGCGAACAACACTGGCGTTAGACCAGGCGACAGCATATCTGAAGGGTTCACCGTGTCTACGATGGCGGGTATTGTTTCCGCGGCGCAGGACCGCTACAACACTGAGGTCTCCTTCGGCCGAGTTCGTAGAAGCCCTCAATCTGGCAGTTTTCAGACTGGATTCTTCAGCCTGGGCTTCTCGGACTACAGCTCAAATACATGTCACGGCTATAGAGGTCCCACCGAGGTTCTCATGGCTGGACTGAACGACCTGATGTTTCGCGTTGGAGCCAAGGCAGCGACAGTACTGAACAATACCGATCAAGCTGCCGATCTGGACCAAGGTCTGTCGATGCATCAGACTGTTGACGCAGCGCAGATTGGATCCCACAACGTCTATACGGCCAACTACTGGTACTTCCTAGCTGCCGCGTTGCTCGAGTTCCTCTGCATAGCGTGTATTATGCCTCTGTACTGGGGTTATTGGCGGCTAGGCAGATCCGTATCATTTTCTCCGCTGGAGACCGCAAAGGTATGTCGATCACCAGAATTTGTCAGATGACCGGTGTGCTGACAGTATCTCTCAGGCGTTTGATGCACCAATCTTCGCGCATTGCCACTCCAATTCGCTGGCCAACAAGATTGCCTCTGACTTCGGAGAGCGCCGTGTTCGATATGGCCCGATTGCTGACCCCTTAGAATCTGGTTCTGAAGATTCGAAGACGGCAGAGAAGCTATCGTTTGGGCTATCGTCCGCACGGAGATTGTTGGCTTCGGATACCGTGATCTTGCGCTGACGGATGTGGACCTCTCAGCCTCGCACTCTGCAACGTGTTCGTAGCTACGTGGATGGGTATCACATATACATAAGCGCCAATGCGGTACAACGAGTTCTTCTGCCATTCCGCCACCTTTCCTTCACAGGAAGGCGCACCATCCGATATACATTCGAGCAAGGTTCCACGGGCTGGTCGCTTCTCGAATCAATGCATCAACATAGCCTTCCACACCAAGCGGAACCGTCTCGCCTCGAAGTAGGCCCTTCAGCTTGCCTGCAACACTGTCCAGGATTTCAGGTGGTGTCTCTGGCACGCCATCCGCTGACTTTTTCTTCTTCTTCAGTTCGACGAAGTCGGTCGTAGGGTCGTAGAGAAACGTCTCAAGAATAGTCATGAGCGTGTCTTTGCTTTGCCTAAGTAGTCGAAGAGTGAGCTCACTCGACTTGCGGAATGGACCTTCGTACCCATATGGACCCATCGCGTCCACCATGTTGTGCGTCAGCCGGAAAGGCACCACCTCCGGCTTCTCGAATGTGAGACCTTTGTCGAAAAGGCAGTTGAAGTCCACATGAAACACACCACCGGTACTCTCTTCGAGCAAGATGTTCTCGCCGTGCCGATCACCAAGGCCAAGGACGTGACCGACAACTGACATGACAGCGGCAGTGCGCGTGTATCGCAGGCGAGCAGCGAACCATGCATCGGGCTCTGGATACACCTCAGTGAACCATTCATGCAGGCACGCAGGGAATGTTGGTAGAACCTTGTCCAGAAAGACGTGGCTGGTTTGAGCATCAGCAGATGCTTCGTCCAGTAATTTGCGAAGATCGCCATAGTTAGGTCTGATGCCCCTCCGACCGTAGATGCCCAGGAGGATGTCTCGCATCGGCTTGATGCCTTCCACCCACTCAATCGTACCGGACTCTTCGCTCAGCGGTGTCACGGCGTATGTCTTGATATATAGCCGGCGCTTGCTACTTTCAGCGTCTCGCTTGAGAGCGCGGTTGATGATGCCGTTGAACTCCATGAGTCGTTGGTCTTTTCTGAGATCGTCTTTCGGCTTGCACAGTAGACCATATTGCTTCCCGTCGGATCCGCGAACTGTCAGCTTGCGAGGGCGCTGCAGTGAGCTTAGCACCAAGACATGATCGGAAAACGAGTTGATCGTGATCTTGTCCTGGACGAATGCTCGGTGCTTTCGAATAGTCTCAGACCCAGCACCACTAGGCAGACTGGCTGTCAAAGTTGTCTCGATAGGCACCACGAGCGGATTCGGCGCTAGCTTGTGGTTGAAGCCAAGGTCTTTAGATAAACTCACGTTCGTGACACGCTGTTCCACATGTGCTTCGCAAGCTTGCAGCAGTCCCTCTGACAGCTTCTGACTCTGGGCTATGAGCATGCGCAGGTCATTCGCGACGCCATCAGTCTTGGCAGATGACTTTCGTTCCTTCAGGCGATTGAGGATCTCCATGCCTCGATCAACTCTTGGCTGATCCGACGCTTTGATCACTGCAAGCAAACTCCAAAGAGCTTGGCTTGGGTGGCTTGCTACAAGGCGGGTAAGGATGTTGCAAAGCTGTCTCCATACTTCTGGGTTAGAATGGGTGATTCTTGAGATCATCTGTGGCATGGCCGAGTAGAACACAAACGGTGGCACCCGGTCGAAGTACTTCTGCAGTTGTCTGGTAGCTTGTAAGGAGGCCTTCATACGCTGTTCGGCCACACTCCGATCTTCACCACGAACAGTTTTGGTTGCCTCGAGGCCAAGATCCAGCCAAAGTGTCAACAACTTCGGTATTGTCTCGTGCCAGTACTTGTTGCCGAAGGGGACCGACCGAAGCAGATTCTCGATCACCAGCCTTGTGAGTTCTCCGCTCTTGTAACGGTTCGTCTGCTTGTCCTTGGGCAATGCTTTCTCCGACTCGAGTAACTTCTGGTAGTGCTTGCCAAGGTAGTAGTGACCCTTTTCCCATCGTTGGAAGTGCCTAGCTGCAAACTGGTACTTATCGGTCATGTCCTTCGCTTGGTTCTGTCCGAGCGCATCGAGCCATTTTGCAAGCAGCAGGCTAGCTTTGGCTGACAGCATGTCCTGCTTGGTACCATGTAGATTGGAGCTCACGCCTGGGTCAGCAGCGGTGGTATCCGACTCAAAGACGCCGGATGTAATTGACGATTCCAGTGCCTGGATCGCGTGTCGTTGGTGCCCATCACGCCAGAGGAGACGCGCTTCCTCCAGTTTCGCCGTCTTGTCTCCACATTCATTGGCTCTGAGCACGGCGTTGTAAGCTTGTTGCGTGTTCCTTGATTGCCTCGCAAGCTTGGCGGAGGTCAACCATGCAGTCCCAAGGTCGCTCGCATCGAACTGATGCGGTAAGCATTGCATGACAAGTCTGCGAATGCCTAGGATATCTTGCTTATCAGCGACGTAGGAGCCAAGGATCGAGAGTCTTCTCTCCAGCACTCGGGCATTGTCCTCCTTGTTAACAGGCTTGCCACTGCTCAGAGCTTCGATCTCGTAGAGGACGTGAAGCTTCTTCAGATCGTCGTGACTTGCTTGGATAGAGCTCGTATTGGCTAGCGTAAAGCCTTGCGTGATCTGTCTTCGCAAGTGCTTTATGGATTCGAGTCTCGTCTCGTTACGCGTGCTGCTCAGGGAGCCTATGAGCTTCGCGATGCCGACGTTGAAGTCCACCGCGGGTCCAGATAATTCAGACGCAAGCCGAGCTTTGATACCAATCAGGTCTCCTGTCATCCAGTGCGCTTCCACGGTGACTGGTAATAAGCGCTCTTGGGCTAATTCAACGTCCCCCAAAGCCGCGTGAGCAGCAGTGAAGCTGTCCACATACCGCAGCAAAGGCCCGTATTGACCAGTCACCCGCAAACAACGCAGCAGACTATCCTCAAGCTCGACGTTCCCGGGCTTTTCAGCCAGCTCTGATTCATACCACGTTTGCGCAGCCGTCCATCTACCAGCTTTGGCATGCTGCATGGCTTGTTGCTCTTCGCTTAAGAATGGCAGGTGTGCTGAGATGCCCTCCAAACCATCTGGCTCGTCGATCTGCGCATAGATGTCATGTAGCCTGTTGTAGAGTGCTTCGTCCTCGGAAGACTTCTGTGGAGGCTTCGAGGAGGGTATGAGAGGTCGCTTCTGACGGATGTACTGCTCCCAGTTGAAGAGCGCTCGAGCGTACGACCCGCAGATCACAGCCTGAGTGGCAATAACTTCAGCGGGTATAGAGGCAAGGAATTGCTCTACGATGTCGATCTGTGCCATGTCCTTCGCCTCATCGAATTCGCTTGGTGACTGGCCGGTCCGGTACGCTGCCGAACGTGTCTCGCCAAGTTGCATCTTCTTTTCTTGCAGCCAAGTGGACATGTAATCCAGGACGCTGAAGATGCTTTCGCTACAGAGTTTGACGGTTTCCTGCTGCACAGTATCGGTTGGCTGAGCGCCGAGGACAGCTCGCATTTCGCTTGACATGTCGTTGACCTCTGCTACAGTCCCTCCCAATACGATGTTGAGCATAGCATATGGAAGTAAGAAGCTTGCGATCGCCAAGTCGTGTCCGCGTATAACCCGTGCAAGCAGAGGAAACACCATCTGCGCATTGTCGCCCTTGGCCTTCCACATCAGGTCGTACACCAGAGAGCGCAACCACTGGGTATGACCTTGGCCGACGGTAAAGCCGGGATAGGTACGATTAGGCGGGATCGTGTCGACGTTGCTTCGCACAACGTAGCGAGACTTTACGAATGGTGTCAGAGTGATCCTCACACTTTCCGGCATGTTCGCCCATTTTTGGTGCGCTGAGGGCGCCTGCGATGCTCGTGGTCTGAGCACATTGCTATCGTTGAGGTTGCAAAATCGGAGCAGCTCCTGCAAGACGTATGCAAGGAAGCCTTGAGCGCGGGCGTTATTGACGGATTTGAAAGCCTTGACAAGAACATCCTCGAGCAGAACTATCACCCAGTCGGTGGTTTCATCAGCTTTGTCAAAGTTTGAAAGCACCAAGGCCTTCCTCCTCTTCCGTGTCGCTTCTATGCGATTCGGATCCAGACAGCCAATTATTCCGAGAGCTTTTCCCACCAAGTCAGCTGCCTCTTTGGACTCTGCCGAATACTTTGTCCCGGCGTCCAGCAAGGCTCTAAGCAGATCAGAAAGGACGGTGGCAGGCTGCTCGCTGACAGCCGCTTCAAGAACAAAATCCTGATTCAGCTCCAGAAAAGTCACAATCTCCTTCAAGGCTTGCAGGACCACAATGCTGCTTTCGTCGCGTAGTCGTTTCGCGAACGCTCTGCCGTGTACCTCAACACCTTCATGTGACTTCAACCTTTCGATCTCAGCACCGAGTTTTGATAGTAGCGGTATCTCCTTGAGTGAAGGGAGAGCCATAACATTGTCCTGGACGACCTGGTTGTGGGTCTTTACCAGGCCGCAAATCTTGTCGTGAGTACTGTGTTGTAGTGAACTCGACAGACTCTGCCAGTGGCGTAAGATCAGCGCGAATGTTTGATCGAGCACAAGAGCGATGTCCTCTCCATTTAAAACGGAGACCAGGTCCAGCCAGACCGTGAGTGCAGCTTCGCAAAGCGTCTTTTGCTCCATCGACGACTGGAGTGCAGCCCTGATCTGCGGCAAGGCAACATTGACATGCTGCTTCACCATCGTGATCATCTCGCCAATGGCATTGATGCACTGTATCTTCTCCTGCGAGGTATACATGCCTTGGGCGTTCTCGAGAACTTCTGAGAAATAAGTCATGATGCCCAGAATGTGGTTCTCGAAGAACTCCATCACGGTCTTGGCGGCTTTCGAGTGCGCTTTGGCTTGACCAGGCCGTCGCTCAGATATGTTGGCAAACACTTGGAAAGCCTGGTAGCCTTTTGACTTCTGCTTCTCAAACTGTTCTCCAATATATTTGAGCATGAAGCACGCAACGAGAGTGGCGTCTAACTTGACGAGGCTGGAAAGGTCCGGAAAGTCAGTGGATATTTCCGATAAGCATGCTGAAGCTGCTTCTTCGACATCTGGGCCAGACTGGACGAGCAGAACAGCCAGAGTCGCCGCTAGATTTGTCCTCGGCTTCATACATAGATCAACAATAGTTGTTCCACTGCCACGGGCGGCTGCTATCCTGGCGAGAATGTTGGTTTTCTTCGTCAGCACGAGACTCGGGATCGTGTCTTGCTGAGTCTGTACAAGCCACTGATTGAGATCCATGCCGAGTAGATCGCATATTTGTTGTGCTTTCTGAGGTCGTGTCTGCAGGTCCTGCGAGACGGATACAGCAACTGAGCTCCAATATGGCTTGAACATCTCCTCCACGGATTGTTGTCTGGTGGTCGCAAGTTTCTCGAGCTCAGCAAACGCCAGCCCACAGATCAAAGGATTCGAGTGGCCTAGGTAGTCAACCAAGCGAAGGAGGGCCAAATTTAGTTCAACATCGCCGCATGCGAATGCAACATAACCCCAGGCAGCAATCAGCGTGTCGTGCTCGCATGCGATATCTCGATCGCTAAGTCTGCGTAGATACTCGAGCGCGAACTTTCGGTTACCTGATCTTAGCTCTTCCGGCAGCTCTTCCCGAAGGAACGCCACCAGTGTCTGGCCAGCGGCAAAACGAAGTTCTCGAATTGAGCTGTGCAACGACTGAACACACATTTGGCCAAAAGCTGAGTGCCGGAGATCGAGATAGTTCGCATGAAGTGTTCTCTCAACGCAGGCTCTGATTGCCAACATGGCTAGAACGCGTATCTGTTTGTTCTGCTCCGGACCTGGAGGTTCAACGATGGCAGACGCTGCTTCCAGAGCGGCTTCTGCATTGACTGGCGCCATTTGTGCAAGCCCTTGCCATACTGCATATTTGTCGTGGTCGGATAGTTGGTAGTATGCAGCTGGAGTAAGCTGCTCGAGCGATGTGCAGTCTACTGATTCGATGGCGGTCAGCGATCCCACTGTGCAGACGACGGCCAGTCCTTGGGCGTCGTTCGTCGCGCTTGCATCGATCTTCCGTCGTTTACGTCGACGCGGACCATCGCAGCTTGCCTGCTTAGCTACACTGAGCTGTTTGAAGGTGTCGAAAAATTCAGAGTCAGTCATGATGTTGTCTTGCCTCAAAGCATCCTCCAAAGCCAACAGGCGATCTGGTCGGTCGTGGCGTTCCATCAGTCCACAGAGCACCGTGGTGGTGGCAATTCTCAGATCTTCGTGAAGCGAGTCGTACACATCGCTTTCTACGACCGATGCGAGGATTGGTAGCAACACATCTCTACACGCTCCACTATCCTGCTGGAGCACACGGAGCAGATTTACGGCCATTGCTCGTTGAATATAATGTGAAGGTGTTGTCTTGAGCGTATCTTCGACCAAAGTTGATAATAAAGTCGGGTACGAAGAGGCGCTGAGAAGTCCACTGACAGTAGATTCGTACTGTCCGGCATCCTCGAGCTTCTTGCGCAGTGGGGAAACCAGGTCTTGAAGTCTGATGGAAGTTTCGTCTTTCCATCCTGAGGACAGCTCGGCGATTGTGGAGAGCTGCTGAGCCAGTACCAATGCTGACGAAGCATGAGAGACCGTTGCTTGACATCCGTGAGGCAGAGCAATCTCCTTGTCTGATTGTGGCCACAATCTGGCTACGACTTTCGCGGGTGGGAGCTTAATTGAGAAGTCCGGAGCTGCGGTCACTGCAGCCTCCAAGGTCAATATTGCTTCATCGGCACAATCCTGCACTATCTGCTGGAGTGCTTGTGCATAATGCCATAGGTCCAGGGAAGCTTTAAGTGCGGCAAATGTGGCATCGAAAAGGCGTACAATGGGTAGACCTTCGCACTTTGATCTCCCGCCAACAGCGAGCAGCCTCGCCAGCAGCGGAAGCAATAATTGTGGACCATCTTCGACAACAGAGGTGAACAAAACCTCTGGCTGCCGTCGGATCGTCGTTTCGATAACCGTGATACTGTCTATAGCCTGTGCAAGTAGAGCATCATGGTCCGCGAAAGGGTTGCCATCCACAAGCGGAGCGAGACCAGCCTCGGCCACCACGGAAATGAGTTTGACATTGATCTGGACATCGGTTTCAGGCGTGGCGCCGCGGTTGTTCAACAGTTCGTGTAGTAGCTGAGCGAACGTTGCCTTCTCACCATTCTGTTGTGGAGCTGATGATCTGGTTTGATTTTGCACGATCTGAGCTGCCAGGGTGGAAGGGGGGGCCATGTTGTTGTTCAGTGGGCCGGCGACGGTCGTTGCTGTACGTCGGGCCATGGCCCAGGCTCATTGTCGCGTGATATACCGTTGATATCTGGAAAGAGGACGAGGTGAAGTCGGGAAGAAACGAAACTGACGCGGTCCCACGTGCTTGAGCCCCACTTCTTTATATGAGCATCGACAACCACTTTAGCAGCACCAAGTGGGAAGAACACTCATCGACGAACAACCATAGTCAAGACCGCCGCGATGCCAGCCTTCCAAGCAAAGAAGTTCCGCCCGTCATCCTACAACTCAACAATACCAGCCCGATACCGAGCGGCACTGGCAAAACATCCATTCGCCCTCTTCGGCCTACCCTTCATCGCAACCATGGTACTTGGATCCTTCTTCCTCACCCCAGCAACAGCATTACGATACGAGCGACACGACCGGAAAGTCAAACAGCTGACCAAGGACGAGGAACTAGGCATCGGCAAGGACAAGCGCAAGATCGATATGAAGGACGAGTACTACAAGCTGGCGGCAAAGGATCTGGACAACTGGGAGCAGAAGCGGGTCAAGCGACTACCTGGAGAGCCGGATGGTGTGTTGTGATACGGCCATCCGCGAGCATGAAACTACGATACTCAATTGATGCGGAACGATGTGAAGAGGGAAAATTCATGATATTGAGCAGAGTACCGACACCTTAGCTACAACACAACACCAAACGCCAGTTGCCCCATCTCCGAATGCCAGCCATGGGATCGTGGGACCGTGGGAGGAGTCATCATACTCGTAACATTCATCCGATCATCGAGAACAGATCCGCCATCAGCCTTGCCACCTCACGCCGTTCGGGACTGAGGTCGGTGGTGCTGACGTGGGCGGGAGCCGCAGCCCACCTAGCACATCGTGCGGAGAAGGCTCCATCGGCTCCGCCGGTGTGCGATGGCCATCCATCGCCGGGCTCCCCGGCATAGGTGTGCGATCTTGAGGTACATTTCCGTGCATCGATGGACTCCCGGGCATTGGCGTTCGGCAGGCCTTTGGCCGTCCACTCAGAGTATCGACGATGTCGATGAGGTTCATCCAGAACTCGTTCTTGGGCCGGCGGTCCTTCCAGTCAGTCTCTTCGCGCTCAATACGCTCCATTGGACTGAACTTGACTTTAGAACCACGCACACCGATAATCGCGGCGGAGAGTGGATCATCTGCTATCTCCTTGCGAGTCTTGCCAGCGTACGCTTCGATGTGCTGTAAGGATTTGACACCGAAACGTACTGCTCGTACGCGATCCATCGGACTTGGCGTGCCACCCTGCTGTACGTGTCCTGGAACTGCGTACCGTGCATCGAAGCGACCACCGCTCTCCTCCAAGATGATGTTCGCAATGATTTCGGTCGTGTATGTCTTGCTCGCCTTCTCATTGCGGAGGATGATCTTCCCGCTCCGAGCATGGCCAACGTCCTTGGCAAACTGCTCCTTCAGGAACTTGATGTCCTCGACCAGCATGTTCAGATGGATACCCTCTTCTGGCGTGTAAACAGCAAGGGCGCCGATCGAGAGGCCAGCGATGGTAGCGATATAGCCTGAGGCGCCACCTTGCGTTTCCACTACGAAGACACGCCGTCTGGATGCCGAAGCAGATTGGCGGATTGCGTCACAATACTCAATGAGAGCGTTGAGACAGGTGTCCGAGCCGACTGAGTATTCAGTGCCTGGGACGTTGTTGGACACGGTTGCTGGAAGCACGACCATTGGGATCTTGAACGCGTCGTACTGCTCGCGAGCTTTGCGTAGCTCTGACACGGCAGTGAAGGCTTCGAAGCCACCGACCATGAACAAAGCGTCAATTTGATACTTGCCGAAGCAGAAAGCTGTGGTCTTCAGGTCTCCCGATGGCAGGCCACGGTTAGTGCCAATCTCCGAGCCTCCTCTCGAAGCCCATTGTTCTGCGTCGATCCATTTGATCTCCCGGACCGAGCCGAGTGGTTTGTCGTCGTGATGGCGGCAGAGACCAGGGAAGCCATTGTGGAGTGCTATTGGTGAATGTCCCTTGGTAAGGCAGTACGCGACTGCGGCCCTTGTTGCTGCGTTCATGCCTCCAGCTGGCGCACCGACGTGGATTATACCGACTCGCATTCTCTTCTCTGGCGGGAGTAGCATATCGGACTTGTCGGTTGCAGTGGTGATATTGAAAGCTTTCCAGTACTCCTCAAACTCCGCGTCTCTACCTTTCATAGCAGCCTCAAAGTCGCGTGCCGCGATGTCCTTCGCGACTTGTTGTGTTAGTTGGATCGCCTGCATAAGGTCTTTGCGCACAATTTTGTTCTCGACAATGCATATGACCGGCGATGGTGTCTCCGGCGTTGCCTCGAGTACTGCTTTGACAGCCTCGACACCCTGCAGAGTGGACAGCATACGATCGTATGCGCATGGCGGCCCGCCCCGTTGAACGTGCCCGAGGGTCGTGATTCTTGTGTCCAGGCCAATTCTTGTTGCTAGCAGGTCATTGACCATCTTACCAGTGATGTGGTTAAGCTTGCGGTCCTGCGCGCCTTCGCACACAATTACAATAGTCTTCCGCTTGCCCATCGCACGGTGTCTCTTCACAATGGAGCACATCTCCTCTTCCCAATTCTCCGATGGTGGGTTTTCAGGAATGAAGACGAAGTCCGCTCCACAGCTCACACCAGCCATAAGAGCGAGCCAGCCACAGTGCCTGCCCATGACTTCGATTACGAAAGCTCGTTGATGCGACAAGGCGGTGGCATCGATGTAGTCGACCATTTGGCAGATCCGTCCAAGCGAGCTGTAGCAACCAATGGTTGCATCCGTACTGCTGAGGTCGTTATCGATCGAGCCAACCAACCCTACGATGTTGAGATGTTGATGTGGTGCCACATCCTGTAGAAAACCCGGGTTAGCAGGTGTCTCAGCCTTATCAACGAGTCGAAAAGGTCTCAAAGCGCAACATGGACTCCGATCATGTCTCGGAGAGCCTTGTGCCCAGCAGTGCTTACCTCCTTCGATCTCAGTCCCTTGGCAACCAGCTCGTCCATTAAACCTGGCCACTCGTCCCGAAACTTGTCTGCTCCTGTCAGTGATCCATCACCACCACAGATCACCAGCGCGTCGATTCCCTTCTCGATCATATTGTTCGCCGCTTGCAGTCTACCGGGCCGCTCCCTGAACGCAGCACACCTGGCAGTGCCTATGAGAGTGCCCCCTTCTGACAGCCAGCCTCTCACATCCTCCCAGCTCATATGCTTGATCATATCTCCTCCGTCCACCAGCCCTTGATAACCCTCGTATACCGCAAACGCAACACACCCAGAAGCTATCGTCTGTCGGACCACTGCCCTGACTGTGCCGTTCATACCAGGAGAGTCGCCACCAGAGGTCATCACTGCTATCTTCTTCTTGCCGTCAGGCATACTCGGCGGCGATAGGTTGATTTGTGCCATTTTGATGATGTTGTTCAGTTGGAGAATGGTGACTTCGTGTGTATCGTATGTGGTTCAAGTGAGTCACGCGCTCGAGCCTCTCCTTGCCAACGTTGGACACATGTGCTACTGTTGTGTGGTATCGAAGGGTGGGCATTGAAAGCAAGTTTGGAGAGGTAATCATAGGTCTGGAGCTCTGGTTGCAGGGTTGGGCGGGAGATCGACAGAGCTTATCCAAGCCCCACGTGTGAATTCAAGGGCTAAAAGGGTCTAACGCGTGGTCTGATGAGTGGTCTGATGAGTGGCAGTCAACAATCTCGAAATTCCAGCATACTCTGTTATTAATTACGAGAGTAGAGCTGATCATGTTGACGGCCCTGTGTAAGAGACAGATGCTGCCCCATCGATTCTCATGCTACCAAGGCACCTGACAGCTGTAATTTTCAGTGGCTCACCTTCAAAAGAGGAGTCGTAGTGAGTCAACTGTCAATGTAGAATTTACGAAGTCATGATCTGAATATTGGGTCAACTACCGCTCAACTTGTCAGCAAGTCATGATCATCCTTCCTTCGCTGTAAGCAGCTCAACAGCTGCATTCCTGAAGCTCTCCTCCGCGCACTGGGCGTTTAGCGTCCAGACGAACGTCTTTTTCAACGTTCGAAGGGACAGTGTCTCGCTACCACTCTTCATAGTGACCCATACGCTTTCACTCTTTTGCCCTACCGCTGTATCCTTCGTCAGGAGTGCTTCATTGGCCTCAAACATCCAGTCATCATCAGCCAAAGCTAGAAGCTGTTCTGCTAACCTCGAGGCCAGCTTTGCATCAGCGGCCCGGACTAGCTCCTGGAAGTTATCGAAGCGATGTACGCCTGCGCCTTTCGTGGTAGAGAGGGTGATGTTCGAGCTGAAACTGTTGTTGTTGGCTAGCTCGGTCTCGGCACTGAAAGTGAGAGTTGCGCCTAGTCCAATGCCGTGAACTTCAAGCTGAGCCTTCGATGTCCACGTCCGCATCAGCGTCGATATGAGGCTGTCGGCGTTCGACGACTGAGCATCTTCTGACAGTGAGAAGCCAGCAGACTGGATGTCGACTTCGAGTTTAGCCGCGCGCAGTGTGCGTGCTACTTCGTCGAGGTACGAATTGAGGCGCTCGGTTGCCCGTTGATGCATCACGAAAGAGAGGAGTGGTCGGAGGATCGGTAGCAAAGGCCTGCTGTCGGTACGTTTATCGGATAATGGTGGCGGGACTTCAGACCTCTTCTTCAAACGAGCTCGATGTGCTTGACTTAGTAGCAGCCTTGCAGCCAAGAGAGTCGCTTGCGCTAGCCTGTCATCTGAGCTGGAGAGATCGAACTGAAGTTCCGGTCCCTCGTTCAACGTGACCAAGTCTAAGGATATGTCGAGGCCGTCATCGAGATGCGACTGCGTGTCGAGGTGTATCGCAGAGCCTGTCATATGTACTCCAAGTGATGCCAGTGTTCGACTTTCGCGGACCATTTCATGGTAGAGCTCTTCGTCGTACAGACTGTCCCTAGCATAGCGTATCCGAGCTGCGAGCGCCGTATCCTCATCATCAGGCGCTTCGGGCAACCTGGACGTGCCGACAACCCTACTGCCTTTCCTCAGCACGACTCGAAGACTCTGTGGTTTGCTGCCAATGCCCCGTTCCAAAGCTATGCTGCCGTCAGGCTTAGGGATGAGCGCGGCTATGCCTCTCCTCGAGAATTCTGGAGAGCTCTCGCTGAAGCCAAAGCGTACCGCCAGCCTATTCTGCTGGCCAGGAAGCCGGCAGACGTTCCAGCCCTCTTCCGAGATCGAGAGTACTTGATTCCAGTATTCGGTCTCCTTCCGCACGTTGTCCTGGAGGCGATTGGCTGCTCCCAGTAGACTATCAGCGCTCTGCTGTAGGCTCTCCAGTCGTACCTTCGTCGCCAACAGCTCATCTTGGGCATCGCGCGTTTTGTCGGCAGGCATTCTTTGCCACAGATCAATCCCAAGCGAACCCATCGGAACCGCGTTCTTCAGAAATGGAGAGATGCTCGTTGCGCCCTGCTTCGGAGCATCTTTGGACACCAGAAGTGAAACGAAGTCCAACGCCATTAAGATATCCTGTTCTGCGGCCTTCACCTCTCCAAGCATCTCGTACTTAGCCTTGTATAGCTCCTCGCGCGTCGTTGGCTTTCGCCGAGCTTGTTCTGATTCCACTGGCCCTTCACCTTCATCTTCATCTTCCTCCTCGTCTTCTTCGCTCTCGCTAAGCTCAAGCGCGCCATCAGTTACGAGCTCTTCTTGCAGGCTGGCTTCTGAGATGTCGCGAAAGTGCCCACGCTCGAAATTAGCACGCGCGAGGATGTCCTTGAGCGCGCCTTCTTCGGCACCAGTCCGAGCCCATGGCTGAATAGAGAACGAGTCTGCTATTGCTGGAGCCATCCTCGTGACTCGAGAATAGCGTTCACAACATGTGGATGTCAAACGAGAAGCTCGAGTCGCGCGGAGGACGAAGCTATAAACAAGCTTAAATGCTAGTGCCGCCTCGTCCCGCGTTCCGCAGGTGTCATCCTTGTCGAGCATGTGAGTGTCGTATCGTAGGTTTGCTAAGCTGTTTGTCGACATGTAGGATCTTGAACAATTTTCGGCCTCCAGGCCGACAAGGTTCTATCAACATGACGACGAGGTATCGCGTTGAGCGTAGGTTACATTCCCTCCTTTTCCACGAAGATGCTTTTCTTACGCCACACAGATGCCCTCAAAACACATAGGCGAGATCAATTCATCGAGTGGATCAAAGGGCTTCTCGCAGTACCTTTCGTACTCCTCTCACAGCCCACAGCAGTTCACGGCGATGACAAGTCTAGCGTCGACGCAATGGCGCTCAACGCTCACAAACGCTACGCTGAGATCATGAAGGACGTTGAGGGTTTGATCTTTGATCACATACAGCAACAGAAGTCCGATCCTAGGATTGCGTCGAAGTTGAAGCTACTGGTACCTTCAGTCGGAACATTCTTCACTCCACTGCCCCTTCAGGATGCCTTCAAATTCCAGGATGAACGGCGGTATATCAGCTCTCGACGCTTTGTTGCTCCGAGTTTCAATGACGTTCGCTTGGTACTCAATACTGCGCAAGCGATGTCGCTCATCAGATCCAGCAAACTGGAGCTCGTCACTTTTGTGAGTCTCAATCCTGAATGCCGTGGCAAGACCTCTGGCGTGACGAAACTAACAATGTCTGAAGGATGGAGATGTTACACTTTATGATGACGGCGACGTGCTGCGTCCGGACAACCCATGCATATCGAGAATACTTGATCTATTACGTGGCGGTACTAGCATAGCAATCGTCACGGCAGCCGGCTACACCGAAGCCGAGAAGTACTACGAGCGTCTCTTTGGTCTTCTGGAAGCAGTTGCAGCAAACGACCCGGACCATGATCTAGAGCACAAGCTCGTGGTCATGGGTGGCGAAGCCAACTTCATGTTCGCGTACTCATCTCGAGCAGATCACAAGCTGGAGCCAATACCATTAGACAAGTGGCAGCTTCCAGAGATGCAGAGCTGGACTGAGGAGAACGTGAAGGCTCTGTTAGACGTAGCAGAAGCTGCGTTGAAAGACTGCGTAACGTGTCTGAGGCTGCCGGTTAACGTGCTGCGGAAGAAGCGGGCAGTTGGCATCTACCCAGAAAAGGGTAAGAGCAGCACGAGAGAGCAGCTGGAGGAGACTGTGCTCGTGGTGCAACGGACCGTCGAGATGTCCGATGCTGGGAAGAGAATACCATTTTGTGCCTTCAATGGTGGGAACGATGTAAGAGAGCCCATTCACATTCTTACTGACCATCATGAACTGACCTCGCCTTCAGATCTTTGTCGATATCGGAGACAAGTCTCTAGGTGTGATGGCATGTCAGCAATATCTTGGTGGTATACACGGTAGTAAGACACTGCACGTTGGCGATCAGTTCTTGAGCGCCGGAGCGAACGATTTCAAGGGATGTACGATCGCTCAGCCACGGCGCCAGCACTGCTAACACGAGTAACAGGCTCGTCTCGCATGCACCACAGCTTGGATCGCAAGTCCTGCAGAGACTGTGCAGCTCCTGGACGAGATAGCCCATCTGTCCGCAAGCGAGTGAACACACCTGTGTCCACTATTGAGCCCTCGTCTGTCCACTGCTCGAAGTTCGTCGCATCAAGATCCACACCTTTCAACCCTCGATCAGAGCGTTCCTAGCTGCCCCGCGCTTTCACCATCGGACCCCAATTTTCTCGTGGGTTCTCTTGATACCTGATAAGACGCTTGCCGGGCTTGTCCCTGCCGAGCTTCTCGTCGAACACAACATTGAGTCTCTTCACGTCCTCCGGATCTGTTGGTCGACGAGTCGGCGACCGCGTGCCTTCCTCTTCTGTGACGATATCCGGTGTCCCTTCCGCCGTCCCGATACCATTCGCTTCCGCCTTGGCGTTGGACTTTGCGTGCTTGTCCTCGCCACCATCAATCGTCTTGCGAGTGGCTTGCAGGATCTTCCAGCCAGGCTGTAGCTCCTGCACAGCACCTTCCTTGACAGGCGATCTCTGCCGTGCCCACTCGCGAAAGACCTCCCAGATCACCGGCCATGGGGCATCCGTCTTAATGCTGCCCGGCTTGCAGTGACTTCTGGTAACTTTGTAGCCGGCGTGCCGCAAAGCTCCCTTGATCAGTGCTTCCGGTGGTGATTGTGCTTTGATGACTTTGCACAGTGCAGAAGGTATGAAGAAGAACGGATGGTGGTCGATAGCTTCTGGTGGCAGATTTGGTATAATGTCCTTTTCACCATTCTTGGTTGTAGGCTTCACACTTCTGAAGTCCATGGTCTCGGGGTTCACGATCATTTCGTCCAGCGCTGTGTCAAGCATTCCCTCAACGCGTGCTTTGGTCTTGTAGATCTCCTCATCGACGTTCTTCAGATCGTCCAATATCTTCTCGACAAAAGCTGGATTGTGAAGCGGACCGCCCCACATAGGACCAGCGAGGTGCGTTTTCGAGCCGCAGTGCTCGCAGTTTGAGTCCGCGGTAGGCGCCTGAGCGATGGTGTACTTCCAGTTAGTATCGCTGCCTTTGTGCTTCACATGACGGCCGATGAACTGTGTGGTCCATGCTCCACACCCGTGGTCGCAGTTGTAAGCTGTCATGATCTTTCCGGCAAGAAACTTGACTTCCAGAGGACTCTTCCTGACGCGAACGAAGACTCGAGCATAGAAGTCGATGCTGAGGGATAGCAGAGGCTCGATTGCCAGGCCGTACCTCGAAGCAGTCGTAGCAAGGCTATGCAAGATCAGCCGCAACCCGCCTTCGTGAGAGTGGATGCCCTTGATCGGCATCCCGCCATAGAGCGCAAAGGTTTTCTCAGAGTAGCCGCAAGAAGCAAAGACGCCCGAGTCCGTGCAAGTCACACACAGAAGCCCACCGTCTTCGATCGCTTGTAGTGCAGCATCAATGAAAGGTGCTGCGGTGCCATATGGGTCGAGATCAACCACATCGTATTTGCCACTGACATGACTCGGCCCATGGCTGTCTGGTGGTGGATACGCGACACCATACATATGTCCAAGTGCGTCGCTAGTCGTAGTGGTGATCATCGAGTCTAGCTTGTTGTGCTCAACGTTAATCTTGATGCTCCTGGTTGCTTTCCGTTCCCTGTCATTCGCTACGACCGCAGTTGCTTCCGGTATCTCGCTGGCATAGCGCAGAGCTCGAAGCCCTGTTGCTGAAAGAGCATCTAGAATTCGAAATCTCGGCTTCCATGGCGGTCGATTCTGTGCTTCGGGAACCACGGTGTCGTTCTCGTGCGTTGTGCCGTTTGTGATGGTCTCGTCAACTCCAGCACCTCCCGAAGCTTGGCCAGTCACAGTCACGCCATTCGTGTCGTCGGTAGTTTCTGCTGTCGTCTGCACCTCTCCCACTCCACTCTGCCTTGTCTCGCCACTGGTCTGCTCCGACTCGATCGCATCCACAACAGCATCCTCCGCTGGCACACGTGAGCCATCTTGCGATCGTCGCACCTTGACCGGACCTTCACCATTTTCTCCATCTTCGTCCCTGGTTCTCGGCCTTTTGCGCTTGTTCTCCTTCTTCCGCTTGTTCTTCACCTGCTCATCATCATGCTTGTACCTCTTCCTCCGACACAAGTCCTCAGCGAAAGCCTTGATTGCGAGAACGCTCAAATCGCGGTTGAACTGCTGGATCGGATTGTAGAACACGTCTTGGACTTGCGAGCTGTCGTCTGCTGCAAGTACAGTCAATAAGTGCGCCTGCGGTATCTGGACTATAGCTTCAATTAACGTGCTCACCTGCCTTGGACTTGGACTTCGCCTGCGGGTCCACCGATGTGCGTGCTTTTGGAGGCACAAGGATGAATGCCCTGCCTTCGCGCACTGTGCTATAGATCTTGCCATCATGTTCGACCAACTGGTCTGCTTTCGGGTGCGCCGCTATCGCAACTGGCTGCTGGTCTGTAGCCATTCTTCTGGCATCGAGTAATAGACGTTGAGGCGCAAAGGCTCGTAGGTTGATGGAGAATCGAATGAATGGCCGTGACAACAGTGTCAACATTCGGGGACGTCGGCGAAATCGTAAAGGTCGAATAAGGTGTCAAGTAATGATGGTGACTGGATGCAAGTCAAGATATGATATTGATACGTGACTAAGCAGTTCGATTGCATGAGAACGATGAAGGGCTATGAGGAGGCGCAGTGAGGGTGTTAGTAGTGTAGACCACCGAGGAGGTTGAAGACGCAAAAGACAATGTAACATCATTTATTAACACTGAATTAATATTCGGTCTTGACGGTCATTATGCTATGTGTACATTGTACTCTCGTATATCATTCATTATGCACTAATGTATTCAACCTCCATCGAAGGTCTCAGGTCCTTCGTGTACCGTACAACGCTGGTTGGTACGCTTAGCCGGCCTGGTAGATACCAAGAGCGACAACGTGTGGGCTATGCGACCGTTAGTTTATCGTCCTGTGTCTTATTCGACTATAGGCAGACTTACTTGATCATCGACAGGTTAAACGGTGTGAGGTACATGTCGGTATCAGTCAGGGCAATGAACATGGTGCCGTTGACCTGCTCCTTGCTCTGGTAAACCTCGCCAGCGGGCTGGTAGGTGTAACCCTCATTTGGTCCGGTAATAGTGAGAGGTGTGTAGGTCAAGTTCAGCTGTGCGACCCAGGCAACGAAAGTAGGAGCGCCAGCAACGCCACCTGGTGCGGTGGTGTAGCTGTTGTTAGGTCCCACAGCCTGGCCTGGTGTATCCCAGAGAAGACGAACCTCCTTGCCAGCGAAGGAAAGAGGCTCAGAGCGGTTGTGTGCGACGGCACCGCGGCAAGAGTAGCCAGTCTCGTTGGTGAAGAGGCAGCTCTCCTTCTTGGGAATGTCGGTGATGGCAGGGTCGGAAGATCGATTTCCGACACGCTCGAAATCGGCGGTGTCGTTAGGCGAGATGCGGTTGATGTTTGCCTGATTGACCACATGGAGGGCCGGGTAGTTCTGCCACGCGAGACGGGTGGTGTTCTCCGGGCAAGAGCTGATGTACGGTGCAAGGTAAGTCCAGGCCCACGATTGTGGGATACCAGTCTCGAACCAAACAGGCATTGGGTGAAGACCCGACATCTGGCGGAAGATCATCTCTTGTCTGGCCTCGGTGGCGATCGACTGCGCGAGTAGCTGACCAACCTCGCGAGAGTCGAGGTGGTTGATGAAACCCCAGACACCTGACTCGCCATATCTAGTCAAGACCTGGCTGAAGTCCACGAACTCGCGCACGTTGGTATATGGGTAGTTGTAGGTGCACTGTGGCGCAGCTGTCCCGCCGAGCATGTTGGACAGAAGATTGGCGTGGCCCTCCTCCTGCTGTGCCATGAACTGAATCAATGACCTGTCTTCTGGCGTGAGACCGGCGGCGATGAAGTCCTCATCCGAGAACAGTGCAACCGCGTTGTTGAAGCTGTCCAACTCAATCCACTCCTGGTAGAGGCCCAACATGAGAGACTCATAATCGAAGTCGCTGTTGACCATGTACCTTGGCTCAGTGCCGTTGGTACCAAGGCCGCCATACGGCGTGTATGGGATGGGCTGCTGGTTCTGAAGCTGACCATTGGTGTTGTAATAGGTCGCTGTTGGATTCGGTGGGAGTGCTGCAATGGTCGTTCCGTTTGGTGCGTTCGATACAGCGCCGGTGGTTGTCGGTGTGCCGCTGTATGGGCCGTGTGTAGTCGGTCCAGTGAGCGAATCAGACCTCAGGGTGTCAGCTGCACCCGGCTGGCCTGGAGATGGCGCAACAGTCTCGATGGCAGAGATCTGCGAGTCGGTCCCGAAGGTCGACACCAGATTGGCCAAGGGGGTGGGTGTGTAGTCGGCGAATGGCGCATCCGCGTCTGTGTACCCAGCAACATTGCCACCCTCGTTGGAAGCAGCGCTTGCTGCAGCTGTTGTTGTTGCTGCTGCAGAAGTATAGCCCGAAGGTGTTGCCTGAGGCGCTGGGGCGGCAGCCACCAGGCCAGCAAAGAGGGCGCAAGTAACAATTGTCTTGGAATACATCATGTCAAGTGTCTTTAGCGGTGGTCGGACGAAGAAGGAAGTGAGGAGAGGCAGAACCACTATTTGAAGGACAACAAGGGCGAATCTCTTCCCTGTCCGTGCCGGTGTCCGATAGCTGCATCATCGACGGACATAAATTTCACGCTTGCGTTGCTGTGATCTCATGGAAACCTACGGATTCAGGTACGGGGAGCGTTTGTGGGAAGGCGTCACGGAGCGGTATCCTAAGGTAGCCGAGAGGTTAAGCACAGAGCTTCGCTGCGCTGTTTCCATCTTTGTGTCAATTGCAACGAGAGCACTGCAGATTCGGCTCGTGTATGTTCGGCGTGTGGCAAGGATGGCGCAGAACCCAATCCGACCCATGCGCGCATCTCATGTCAATTCGCGAACGCCATTGGACGAGACAGTGAACCCGGTCGAATGCCACAACGCAAGCGGGATTCGCGTTCTTCGGAGGTGCACATTTCCATCGATCTGCACTGGGTTGTAAAGAGTAAGTTGTGGAGTCGGAGAGAGTGTTGTGGTAATGGTGAGGTCAGAGCCATGCCAAGCATTCTAGTTCGAACGGTTGCGGAGGCAAGCTTGCGAGTTCGATGAGGCTCTGCGAAGATCCTCGAGCTGTATCGTGCTAGCATGTGTCCCAAATTGCTTGTACTTTTATTATCAAGAGAACAGTTCAGTGGTGGTGGTTGACCTGCGGCATCAACAGCTTTGTCACCAAAGCGTAGGTGACCATCTCGACATCGCGAGATCGGACAGCCGCAAGTCAAGACTCCACCACTTAGTGTGACAACGTCATCTGTTGCACAGACAGTCCGACCCCACTCGACGTGATGCCATTAATCGTGCGATTAGAGCGGATCGTGCGGAAGACAATTCCAGATCGCACGTGGCGAATCACCTGCTACGAGTGACAACCTCTCCAACCCGTGGTTGTCCTGTTGCTCCACCTCACCACTCTTTCTGCTGAAGGACTGAGATGCCTTTCTCACTGCATACCGAGCCCACTGATGTCCGCACTCGGTTGCTGCCTTTCGAGCATTTCTGCCATCACCTTACCAGTTCCCAGAGAATGGCTGATACCCCAGGGCCCGTGGCCGGTCGCGACGAACACACCTCCATCCGCTCCAGGCTTTGTCTCGATGCGGCCACCTAATTGATCATCCGGTATCCTGCATAAGATAGGCACGCCGCTATCAGTCACGGGGCGGAAGCATAGTCCCTCCTGCACGACTTCTAGATCCGAGACATCGGTCCCATCCTGCCCCAGCAGCCGCTGAGCGACCTTCTTGAGCTCCTCAATGCTCGTTTGATCGATCCTCGCGTCTGTGGCCAAGTCCGGTAGTGGTAAACTTGGGTCGTTCACCCCTGCGATGTATATTTCTCCGCCGATGCGGCTGAATATCTCCGGACTAAAGCCACTACGCATGGTCGTGAAGACAGCATCACAGCCTTTGCTTTCGTGCTCTTTCGCCCACCTCGGACTTCGAACGACCAGACTGTGTCCAGCGAGCTGAGAGACTGCTACCTTCAGGGAAGAGCTTGGGAATAGCTGCTCGAACACTGAACGGGTCCATGCACCAGCTGTAAGGAGTAGGCGAGTGCAGGGGATCCTGTGTTGCGCTCCAGACTTTTGCTCAATGCGGACCGCTGACAGGTCTCCATGGTCATCAGTCGACACTCGGATAGCTTTCGCTGGGTGATGTAGTCGTACGCCTTTCAACTTGCTTTCGCGGAGCAGGAATTGAGAGAGCCGAAGCGGATCGCTATTCTAGCGTAAGCATACACACCCCGCAAGAAAGGTGAGATTGCGAATTACGCTTGCGCCACGCTGCCATCCTCACCAAGCGTCTTGACACGATCGCCAGTCCTGCGCTCAAGCCAAGCAGGTCCATCTTGGTCACTCACGAACCGGTGTGACGCCGCAAGCCGCGCGCGACTATCAACTTCGATGTTCTGTGTGCCTTCTATCATGCTCGTTCCTCTGCTTGGGCTGTAGCCCCACCTGTCGAGTCCATTGTGTTCCGCGGCCAATTCTTGGTGAAGTCGAAACGAAAGTGCTCCAAGAGAGCTTGTCGCAGGTTCGAACCAATCTGGAGCAATGAAACCTGCCGCCTTTCCTGAGGCTGATGCGAAGAGCTCGGACGAGGCTTCGATCAGGTGGATGGTGTCAGGTCTCGTGTTGCCTGACGTAGCAAGGTAGTATGCTGTTGCGCATCCTATGATGCCAGCGCCGATGATTACCGTACTCCGGCTGTCC
Source organism: Extremus antarcticus (assembly GCA_033117895.1). Taxonomy (NCBI): domain Eukaryota; kingdom Fungi; phylum Ascomycota; class Dothideomycetes; order Mycosphaerellales; family Extremaceae; genus Extremus; species Extremus antarcticus. Next base: position 216,708 of record JAWDJX010000034.1, on the reverse strand, counting down.
GCGGTGTCTACGAAGGTTGAATAGACTCGTGATGCGTCGGGCAGACTGTCGCTAGCCATGGTAGATCGCAGTAGGAGATAGCAGTACGCATATGAAGCATGTAAAAGTTCAGGAAGGTAGAAGAATGAAGCATGATGTGGACAGAGGCTACCTACCTTACATACCGACTCACACGCACACGCACGAGAAGTTGTAACCTACCCTCAACGGCAATTTGAACCACCAGCCGTCCAAGGTGGGGTACAGCAGATTAGTGGGTCACCATAGTTCCCGCTGCACACTGCATAAGGTAATAATCCCACGATCTTAAATGTAGCTTGATGATACATCCCTGATTGTGCTACCATGGCCGGACAAAAAGTCATCATCTTAACCGGAGCGAGCAGAGGCGTTGGTCTGGCCGTAGCGCATTTCCTACTTCGTCAGTCGCATAAGCTCGTGGTCGTGGCCCGCTCGGAACAACCTCTTCGCGAGCTCGAGAAGCAGTACGATGGCCAAGTTGCCGTCCTAGCAGGAGATCTAGCCGACCTCTCTCTCGGAGCGAAGGCCGTTGAGCTCGCGCAAAGCTGCTGGCAGAAGTTAGACGGGCTGATCATCAACCATGGAGTTCTTGATCCAGTAAAGCGACTCGCAGATTGCTCCCCAGAGGAGTGGAGGGCTGCATACAACATCAACTTATTCTCGGCTGTGGCAGTGGTCAAAGCAGCGATCCTACCACTTCGAGAAACGCATGGGCGAATCATTCTTACATCTTCTGGAGCGGCGTCGAATGCTTACCCAAGCTGGGGAGCGTACGGATCTGCCAAAGCGGCGATGAACCACCTGGCTATGACCATTGCCAACGAAGAGAAGGACATCACTGCGATTGCCGTTCGACCCGGGACGGTCGACACAGACATGCAAAGAGATATCCGGGATAAGCACACCTCGGCGATGGACGCCAGTGACACGAAGAAGTTCGCAGAGCTGAAGTCTTCCGGTACTCTGCTGAAACCTGAACAACCCGGTCACGTCATGGCGAAGCTTGTACTCAACGCGCCAAAAGAATTGAGTGGGAAATTTCTGCAGTGGAATGGCGAGGAGTTGAAGGCGTTCCAGGAGTGATTGGAGATGTGCGTGGTATCACTGGCGGAAGGGAACTGTATGCGCTTAGCCGTAGCACTTGAATGAGCACGTGATCGAGCATAGAAGGCGCGAGATCCGAATCAGTTGAAAGATGAAAAGTGTACATTGTGATCAGCATTGGGCGGACCCTCAGGCTTAGCATGGAATGTGATGTTACATCATATAGGAAATGGAGTGGTAGAGATAAGACGTACCTAAACTATGTATGCACTAGCAGATTGAATCGGCACCTTGATCTGAGCTGCAGAATGTTAGTGAGAGTCCCCAAGCCACGTGCGCGTGCGACGGTGAGAGTCGATCATACGTCAGGTAATCGAACCGGTTGAGTCGTCATTGATGACCTTGGTATTTGATAGTACACGTGTTGCTCATCATGTGAAGGAAGAGGGAAGTCGCGGGTTCACACACCTCGATGTTCTCATCGTAAGTCCTTGAACCTGCTGTTGAAGTGAGCCATGACAGATGAGGTCCAGTCACAAGGAGATACCTGCATTCACGTGTGTCAGCATATGTCTGACATGCAGTCGAGAGAGCAAATGAGGTAGCGCGAGAATTCTATCAGCCAGCGGTTTGGCGCCGCGAGTCAATCACCATGAGGCTTCCATGAAGCCTAAGATAGGGGCGACAACTTGTCATCATAGAATGAGTGAAGGATAAGATGTGCTGTACGTACCTGGTGAAAGTTGTGTGTGTGAGGAAAGTTGTGAAGGACTGGAAGACGAAAATCTGCAAGGAAGCAAATTTGGCTGCCCTAGCGTCAGTTTAGACTATCTTGGCAGGCATTTCCGAACTCGCCGCATATCAAGAACTTGACTTCACGAAAGGTGCCGCAACGCGTACTGTTGGTAGGAGGTGATGAGCCTTGATATCACATGAAATACATCAAGAATACGTAGACGTATCTACTCTGAAGGATCGAACGCGTGCCTGCTCCAACACCATCACGATGTCGGACAAGGAATTTGGAGGTATGCTTTCCTCGAACCTCACCTCAACCTCACCTGGCTTCGATATGAGCATACATCCTTCATCAAGACGTTGCGCTTCGTTATCAGCACAGCTAACAAACACGATCAGGCAATGACGACCTCTCGTTACCCAAAGGTATGGTATAACACACCTGCCACGAACCCAATCGGGCGCACATGCGAAGCGGCACGATCAGTTGGGCGAAGGCCACTAGAGTAAGGCTGATAATGAATGAACAGCGACGGTGCAGAAGATCATCAACGAGGTGCTTGCAGCGAATCCGTCTGGGATAGGCGAGACACAAACTCAGAACATGGCATTTGCGAAGGAGGCTCGAGATCTGCTGATCGAATGCTGCGTGGAGTTCATTACGATGCTGTCATCCGAGGCAAACGACATCGCGGAGAAGGAGGCAAAGAAGACAATCGCATGCGAGCACATCACAAAGGCGTTGCAGGATCTCGGCTTCGGAGACTATGTACCGGAGCTGATGGCGGTTGCCGATACCTTCAAGACTTCGCAATCGGTGTGTGGATTGGAGAGACACAGAAAATTAATCACTAACGCAAGCCTCATAGACTCGCGAGAAGAAGCAATCGAAGATTGAGCAAAGCGGCATGACGAACGAAGAGCTTATACGAGCTCAGGAAGAACTGTTCAAGTCTGCTGGTGATAAATACAACGCAGTCTCTCCGACAGAAGGATGAGACGCATCGGCCCTGTTCGGAACCACATATTGGCATTGCGCGATGGAGTTCGAGGATCGTGGTGCACATCGAAGGCGTTGGCTCGGAAGCATGAAGATACCCCATACCACGGTGTTTGGGAATGATGGCGCGAATGTACTTTGATGACGAGATATGATCCAAGGTCTATGATGTGAGTGTACATTACTGCGTTCTTGCGAGACTTTTCAACATTGGGTGCTCGAATGGTATTGACTCCCGACTGTTCCAATCACATCACCACCCCTCGCTCCTCAGACTCAATCCAAGTGCTGACCCTACGTCTTCGACCCCTGCAGCCTCCTACGACCTCACTGGCGGGCGTGCCGTTACTGCTAGCCGGCATTTGCGTTGATTGGTCAGGAAACCTTCCCTGTGTCCCAGCCTCCGCCAACCTCACTTCATCCTCAACCGCAAGACACTCCCGACCCCCTCACCATCGGACCTCCCGTCTTCCGCCCTCCCGTCGCCGGCGACACTTCGGCGCGCAACAGTAAGCCATCATATACAACTGTCAGCATCCCACCACTGTATGATGCGATCACACACCGTTTACCCAAGGGGAAAGTCCACAAGTTTGATTCCCACGTCGAGATCAGGAAGTTGGCGGTTCGACTCCGCATATTTTATTCCTGATGGGAAGTTGGTGGTTGTACACACGCTGCACGTTTCCTCTGCTTCGCTCTCACCACATAACATCCCTTCTTTGTGGCCGAACCTCTTCGGAGGGGATTAGGGCAGCATGTCTCAGTTTGCGGTGTGTTGTACTGATCCTAGGCTGAGCTACGGCCTGGCCGGTCTCAGAATGGAATGGTGTTGGTCAAAACAGAAACCACCCTCGCAGGGAAACCGCTTGGGAGGGTTTGATACGTGGCAATTTAAACCCGAGCGCTACGTGGGAAGTTGTCTTGTATTCGTACTTGGCGACGTCGTCTTCGGACTGTACCTCGATTGCAGGGGCCATGAATTTTTGCTGTGGTACAGTCCAATTTTTACATACTGTATGTACGTGTGAGGAGTCGGCAACTGAACACTGTTGGCGCAATCACGACGCCAACGTCGTGTGTGTTTTCGAGTCTCATTGAGAAGGTGGAGCAATGCGTCTCAGCTGTCCATCAGTACATTTGCCATTATGTATCTTACATTGCTACTCCGTGATATGGCTCTTGCTTTTACCGCGCCCACGTAGTCACACGAGGTGGACTTGACTCTCCTTCGATCGACATAGCATTAAAGACTGATATCACCACCAAATCCAACAGGCCGTCTCGGCGACTGGCCCTCTCGCGGTGGACTGTGTGGCACAACAGCCATCACCTGATACAAGCGACCCATCCCCTGAGGTCCTCGATCCACCAACCTCTTCCAACCACTCTCCACCCTCTTCACCAACTCCGTGAGCTCGCCTTTATCTTGTCCAGTAGATCCTGCGCGTTCTTTATCCACAGCCTGCTTGATCAACTGCGCCGCACGCTCTTCGATGCCCATCGCGGTCAAGAAACGAGCTTGATCCACGGGCCCATGCACTTCTACGCCCGGCGAGGAGTTGATTGCCGTTTCGGCGAGGGCGAGAAAGTCCACGTCGGCGCTGATGTCGACGACGCCGGGCGAGTCGAAAGGCGAGACGAGCTCGTGTGAGCGGATTCCGCGGAGCGAATTGGCTGGGATTGTTGCGGATGGGCCGTAGTCGATGAAGAGGGCTGCGCCTGAAGGCTGCGGTTTTATGACGGTTTCTTCTTTGGTGGATGCAACTCTTCTGCCTGATCCCGGAGTAGCTGATGGCGACGGCGGAGCAACTGGGTTGGAGCCACCGAGTCTGATTGCTAGATCACGCACGTAGGATTGGCTTTCGGGGCTGACTTCTATTGTGGCACTATCCATGCCTTTTAATGCTTGATACCGAGGCGAGGTCTCCGGTAGATACATCGAGTGTGGTGTGCTGTTTCGTGACATGGACAGCTCGAATTCAGTCTCTCCTTCTTTCAGTCGATGAGGTGGTTTCGGTGACACGAGCAGCTCTCGCCACTGACTTTGTTCTGGTCGCTGAGCTGAGCGCTGCTTCGGTTCGATGGGGCCAGTGGGCGTCTGCAGTGTTCGTGATCCCGCTTCCTGTCTTGGCGGAGGCTTTACGGACTGGAAGACATGGATCGGCAATGCATCGAAGAACTCGTGGGCTACTATGAACGGGGTCTTGCTTGCCTCCTTCGGCACAAGTCTCAAGTCCTCAGCCCAGACGATCTTCAGCTCGTCAGAGTGCCTGCTGGTACTCTCGTGGCCGATCGCGTTCTTGACCAGAGGTTTATCGCCAGATAGCAGCTTGTGTTGTGCCACTCGCAGCCTTGGACTGGCTTCCACCAGATAGACCGCCTCAATTGCTTTGGCAAGGTCTGGGAAGTTACGGATTGTCTAAGGCAGATGATGAGCAACGACACAACGAGTATCGGTACACAGCCAGGACTTACTCGAAGCATATCATCCATGAGCGTTCCTCGTCCAGGGCCTAGCTCCATCAAGTAGATGCCATCACTTCTCCTGCCTTGAGCGATCCATTCTGCTACGACCCAAATGCCGATTAGCTCGCCGAATATCTGGCTGATCTCGGGCGATGTCACAAAGTCTCCTTTGGTCCCGAACTGATCACGGTCTGATGGACCCGAGGATGAGTAGTAGCCACCCAGATCCGAAGTGAGGCATTGTCGCATGTATGAGGCCACTGGTATTGGTCCCGTTGTCTGGAGATCAACTTAGCTTCTGGGTACCATGTCAAGTTGTGGAAACTCACTGTCACCGCTTCTGCCAACTGCTTTGCCAGTGGCGTCGACCATTTATGACCTCCTTCGCTGTCTGTCGAACTCCATCTTGCGCCGGCGGCTCGGTATAAACATGTATTTCTTCTGACCACATTCCGAGACAATACACGTACTGTGCGTGTCAAGCTGCTTCTCATTGCTTATCGCCGAGAATGTAAAATAGGATAATATGGCTTTTGTCTGGAAGGATGTTTTGAAGGGCCGTTTCCATCGAGTTCAATCCGAGCTTCGTGTCGTCACTCTCGAAATCTTCGATTCAGCACATGCAACTTCTTGTCCTCAACATACACCTCAACAATGCTTTCGCGATGGGCAGAAACGGCGGAAGATGCTGCAGAGGATGCTAGACGGAAAGCAGAAAAGGAGGAGAAGAGGAGACTGAAAGCCGAGAAACAAAAGGCAGTAGACGCGCAACGAGCAAAAGCACAACAACAAAACGGCCACCAAGACGATAGAGATACCGCAGAACGGCCAGCGAAACGAAGGAGGTTATCAGAAGGAACATCGAAGGACACCGCACCACAAGCAGAGCGCACCCTTCTCCGCTTCAACACACCAGGCTGGCAGCCATGTCGCTCAATCGAACGCTTCGACCTCCTGAACCACATCGAAGAGGGCAGCTACGGCTTCGTGTCCCGCGCGAAAGAAGAGGCTACAGGCGAGATCGTCGCTGTCAAGAAGCTCAAGCTGGACCCAGCAAGGGATGGTGGCTTCCCAGTCACCGCACTTCGAGAGATCCAATGCTTGAACGCGGCCAAACACAGGCACATTGTGGACCTCCGAGAAGTCGTGACAGGCGAGGGCGCTGCGAAGGAAGATGTGTACTTGGTCATGGAGTTCGTGGAGCATGATCTGAAGACTTTACAGGAGGACATGGACGAGCCGTTCGTGCCTTCGGAGGTCAAGACTCTGATACTGCAGCTCGGCAGCGCTGTCGAGTTCTTGCACGACCACTGGATATTACATCGCGACCTCAAGACCTCCAACACCCTCATGAACAACCGCGGCGAGATCAAGATAGCAGACTTTGGCATGGCTCGATACTGCGGCGATCCGCCCCCCAACAACCTCACCCAGCTTGTCGTGACGCTTTGGTACCGATCAACGGAACTTTTACTCGGCGCGACTACATACGACTCGGCGGTAGACATGTGGAGTCTCGGTTGCATATTCGGCGAGCTGCTCACCAAACAGCCACTTCTGCAAGGCAAGAACGAGGTAGACCAGTTGAGTAAGGTGAGTCAGGCCTCCAGCGTACTCGAAGCTGGAAAGAACAGATACACAATGTGTCTCCCTTTGTTGACGATACTACAGATATTCGAGCTCTGCGGTATCCCGAACGAGGATATCTGGCCCGGCTTCAAGCGTCTACCGAACGCGCGCACATTACGCCTGCCAACGCAGTCCAAGGCCGCGCAAGGCAGTATCATACGATCGAAGTTCCCGACACTCACAAACGCTGGAGCTAGCCTCCTCAACAGCCTGTTATCGCTCAACCCAGCTGAACGGCCGAGTGCGAAGCAGATGTTGGAGCACGCCTACTTCCGCGAGGATCCACGACCAAAGCCGACGGCTATGTTCCCGACGTTTCCTTCGAAGGCTGGACAGGAGAAGCGCAGACGGCAGGTAACGCCGAATGCACCGGTACGAGGAGGTGCTGCTCCGGCGTTGGGAGAGATTGACTATAGCTCCATTTTCAAGGGCAGGGAGGCGGAAGAGAAGGGCGGTGGGTTTCAATTGAAGCTTGTGTAAACATGCGACCGTACCGAGAGACCGAAGACACTCAGTTTAGTACAAATGAGCTTCTCTTGTCTCCACTCGCCGGGTCCGAACGATTTATGTTCGGTTTTCTTGCCCCAACCCTAACCCTTGTCCACCACCACCCAGCTTAAGCAGCAAAATTTAGACTTTTACGAATCAACCTCACTCGACAATAATACTTCAACATCACCTCGTTAACCATACCTACATGTACTATTGTCCCTCACAGTGAAAACCTCCTACTCGTTCGTGAGGTTAACCGCAATGCACGTTGCCACCAACACATCTTCACATCACTTACACTGCCATCCTTTACGATAGCATCGTAAAACTTCTCAAACAGCAAGCAACCAAAACCTTTCACAAAACACGTACTGTACTTACAAACCCCACAGTGTCTCGAGGCGGACGCGGCGGCTCTCGCGGCGGCGGCGGCGGAATGAAACGTAACGATATCCCCTTCGACATCGACCCCGAACTCAGCGAAACCGCCGATCGTGGCGAGGTGGGAGGTGGTGGGAAGGCTGATTGTGCGAAGAAGATATGGCCTGTAAGCACCTCCTCTGCACAGCCGCGTGGTTTCTCGACTGAGACAGCGCAGCCATTCGGCGAGATGATCTTCCCGGCCCCCATCACAGACGACGAACGAGCCATGGTGGCGATCGAGCGGACCATGAATGCTCAGCGGCGCGCCGGACCCTTCTGGACGGGCAGTAAGGAGCAGTGGGCGTCGTATGATGCCCAGAACAATAGTCCCGTGGACGGCGTCTTCAATCCGTTTGAGAACGTGGCGACGTATGGGAGGAAGAATTTGAAGAGGCCGTGGCGGCCGGCGGATTTGTCGAGGATCAAGCTGGGTGAGCTGGTTTCTATGCTACAAATCATACGAGTGAGATGCTAATGCTGTGATACTAGATACGCGCTTCTTCCCCAAAGAACTCCATGCCTTCATCGACAAGGACGACGGCACTGATGAAGATGGCAATCCGATAAAGCGGCAAAAGAAACTCGGCCTGGTCAAGAAGTCTGTGCTTGACAAATTGGCCAAGTTCGACGAAGAAGGAAATGAGGACGCCGAACCGGTGGCCGAGGACGACGAGAGCGTGAAGAGTGACAAGGACGAAGAAGGCGAGGACTTCGATCGCGACCCTGGCGACACCAACTACGAGGACGAAGAAGATGAGTTTGGTGGCGGCGACTACAACGCCGAGCAATACTTTGATGGCGGTGATGAGGACTTCGATGAGGGAGGTGCAGACGAGTATGCAGATGATGGTTGATCGTGTTGGAATTGTTGGCCATTTGACAAGCGTTCTCGTGTGTCTATTGAAAGCTACTTATGCATCTAAAGCCAGTAACAGCTAGCCCTTCGCACCACCAAGATGATGCTTTTACCTCATGGTCCGTCATACCTCGTCTCGCTCTTCGCCGAACGCCTTCCCGCTATTCAGGATGTAGAAGACTTGCCACCCACTAGTACGTCCTCGCCAAATTTCTCAGGTACCAGTCCACAAGCTTTCTGCCGACCTTCGCCTCGGACACATGGATGATGTCGCCTTGCATCGCATAGTCGAGATCACTCGAGTTCACCACGTCACCCTCGAGCAAGCCGCCTTCGCTGTACCTCACCTGCCTCGATCTCTGCTTGTTGACGAGCAACCTGCTCCTGAGTTCATCCGCATCGACTTCGAGGAAGCCAGCCAACTTCGTCAAGTCCATTGTAGTGTAGAGCTTGAGGTAGCTGCGCACTATTGGCGACCACATGTTGTTCTTAACCTCTTCCATGAATATGGAGAGCTGGTGCTCGACCGGGTCGATGTTGACCTGCGGGTTCTCGAAGTCTGGCGGTGTGGGTGAGATGAATCTCGGGCATGCCTGTCGGAACATCTCCTCGAAGAGTGGAAGCGACTCTGGTCCTCCTCGCTGCATGCGAGTGAGCTGCTCGCCGTACTTCTCACGCAGCGCGGTGTGGATCGTGTCGTCAAGTCTGGTTGGTGAGAAGGATACGCAGATTGCAACAAGTGCCAGCATCTGATCGTTCTTCTTGCTGATGCTGTCGTACTGCGCATTCTTCTGGAAGTTCTTCGTCCGGCTGACGTAGATCAAGATGTGGTTGAACATGCGCAGAGCATCGGCATAGCGGTGCATCATCATGTAGCTGAAGCCGACGTAGTAATACGTTGTGAAATTCGCTGCCATCACCCGCGCGAACATGGCCTTCTTGTTCAGCTCGATATCGTCCAGTGTCTTGAGCGCAAGGCTGAAGTCTCCAAGCAGGCAATGCACCCTAAGCAGACCGATGATTGAGAAGTAGCCGAGCATCTGATAGAGGGTCCTGCTTCCGTAGTCACCGGCGTATAGAGCACCATCTTCACCACGCTTCTTCGCCGCAAGCTGTTCACTGATCTGCGATCGTTGTATGAGGGAATAGAGGACGTTGAGGACCGAGTAGCAGCCCCACACGTTGGGGTTGTCCTTGAGGATGTTGACCTCGTCTTCGTTCACGGTGGTGGTGGATTGCTGGAGGGCCATGCGCTGGCGGTAGGAGCAGAAGGAGTTGAACTGGTAGATGAACTCGTCGATCACATCCCAGGCCCAGTAGTGCTAGAATAAGGTTAGAAGTGGTACATAGTGAACGATGATCACACGTGCTTACCGAAGGCACTTCAATATCAACAGGGCCTTCGCTGTTCAGGATAAAGTGGAAGAGGTTGCAGTACGAATCGTAGCTTGCGATCTTCGTCTCCAGGGTGGCCTGGTACTCCAGTGGTTGCGCCGCTGCGACTAGTTGTGCATGTAGATCTTGTGGCCCTCCACCCAGCGACATCTGCCGGTCCAGTCCATAGTCCTCTCCATCGTAGTCGACCTGCTGACGGTAGTCGTTGGCGAGTGCCTCCTCCTCCACGTCCGAATCATCTTCCATGGTGCGCTCCGGCGCGCCTTGTTGGTGCGTCGGCGCTTGTCTGACCGACATGGTTGATGTGGTGTTGTCGTTGTGGTCCCTGAAACAATTTGACTCCCCACGTAGAAATCTTGGCTGCTCCACTATTATGTCCCAATATGAAAGATCGTCCTTTCTCTTGTCCTCACCTCGCACAGCTCTGCTCCGAGTACACTCTTTACTAAAGGTACGTTGTTTGGCCGTCAAGGTATTCTAAGTATAGGCAACTGTGTAGCAAATCTTTGAGCCAAACACACGGTGGCCGTTAGCCTCATTCCAAGCCGTAAGGATGGCGCCAGTACACAGGGTAGCGGTGATACAGATGCATCCCAAGGTGATTGTGAATGACTCGAATAAGTTTCTCCCTTTGCTGAGCGGACTACAGCCCATGGCAATGGAAAAGAACTATCAGAAAGCCGAAGGCTTCATCCGTGCCGCTGCGTTGCAAGGGGCGAACCTAGCAGTCCTACCAGAGTACCACCTACTGAACTGGCTGCCGCATGATTCAAAGTTCAAAGAAGCATGCGGTCACTGGCAGACGTACGTTGACAAGTACCAAGCTCTCGCCAAAGAGTGCAACATCAATATCGTCCCTGGGACAATCGTAGAGCTCCACGACGAAGGCACTGACGACGAGAGACTCCTCAATGTGGCCTACTTCATCGATAACACCGGAGAGATCGTGGGCAAGTATGTCAAGAAGAACCTCTGGGGAGACATCGAGCGTCTTCATCTTACGTCTTCGTCCTCCGACCCGCATCCAGCGTTCGAGACACCTCTCGGCAAAGTAGGCATGCTGATATGCTGGGATTTGGCTTTCCCAGAGGCATTTCGCGAACTCATCTCCCAAGGCGCAAAGCTCATCATCATACCGACTTTCTGGACGCTTAGCGATTGCTCGAAAGAAGGACTCGCGATCAATCCGTCTGCAGAGGCATTGTTCCTTGATTCGATGCTCACGGCGAGGTGTTTCGAAAATACGTGTGGTAAGTGAGCTTACCTAGTCCATGCTAACAGGCTGACGTGTCTAGCCATCGTCTTCGCGAACGCCGGTGGACCAGCTGGTAAAGGCTACGCCGGCCTCTCTCAGGTTTGCGTACCATATGCTGGACCTTTGACGAGGCTCGGCAGCCACGCGGAAGGCATGGCTGTCGTTGATTTGGACATGGCTATACTCGAGGATGCAGAAGCGAATTACCAAGTGAGGGCTGATTTGGCACGAAGTGACTGGTACACAACTGATGAGCAAAACCCAACTTGTCCAAGACATCTGCTGATCCTTTTGCCCTTCTATCTGTAGGCATTACATGTATCGACATGATAAGGATAACGCGAAGTTATGAGCGAAACGCAATGACTTACCGGTGCTCGATACCACCTTTACTTACCATTCTCCGATCTGCACTTACCTTTCCCAGTACCACAGAGCCTTACAACTCACTACGAAGCATCCCAAGAGAACGACTCGCCCTATGCTTCTTGTTACCCTTCACCGCCGGGCGCCTCTGCAGTCCACTCACCTGACTCGCCTGCGAATCGTCAGTCATGCTGCGGTCCTCGCGGATCATCTGGAGATCCATCGTATGCCTCTTCTGTGTGCGTCCGCGCCACTTGGCCGACTGCTTCTCCGCCTCGACCCCAAAGACGAAGGAGAACTCTCTCTGCAGGCCACACACGGAGCCAACGCGTGAGACCTCAGGGCCACACACGGAACCAGCACGGGAAAGAGGTCGCTGCTCGTCGACTAAGCTGTACATTGGCGCACCGAAGGTGACGGATTGTGTTTTACGCTGTCGTTGTTTCTTTTGAGCTGGCTCTTGTGCTGGGACTTGCGGGAGCGGTCGCTTGTTGTACTCGTTTAGGACTTCTTCTGAGGGTGGGGTGAACGGGCGGTCAACCTCGTTCGTTCGGTCGTTGTCTAGGAGAGCGAGACCGTACATGTCTTGGATCAGGCTGGACATTGGAGAGAGAGCCGGCAAAGCAGGCGCGAATGCCGAGATCCTGGAAGACTGGTGAGAGGCATGGGCTACGGAGTCGGACCTGTCCAGGCTTGTGATGGACTCGGCGTCAAAGGCCCGGTTGCCAGGTAGGAGCGGCGCATAAGACACGCCGTTGACTTGGATCGTAGGAAGAGGCATTTCGATGGAGTTGTGTGTGTTGTTGCTGATTTCACACCTGGTGAACGTAGTGATCGTGATTCCAGAAGTCTCGCGTATAGCTTTGTGATCTGAACAATTTAGCAGAAGCATGGTCGCAGAAAGTATATGACTCTAAGGTCGAGACAAAGCCGATTGTCCTTGAAGCCATCAAAGCATTCTTTGTATTTGCACCCAGATTAGCTGAATGAAAGGAGATTGTCCGGTAGCTGTCCATCTCGTAGCATCTCTCGACGTAATGGTATGGGATCAGGCGCGGAGGCCATGAAAGCTCCTCTGGAGTCAAGAAGCAGCCCTGAGGTATGTGATACCTTGTTGTCTGAGTATATTCACGATACAGTCATCTTAGCCACTCTACTGTCCGTTTTCAAGCATGGTGCGTCGCTCCATCTCTGCCTGAAGTTCTTCGACACTCAAAGGAACTTTCCTTTGTCCCCACCTTTGCTTTTCCTCAGTCGCGAAGCCTTCGACGCTCGTCAACGCAACAACGAGGAAGCCAAGGTCCTCGCGATCAACATCGAAAACCTCCCACCATTCTGTCTCGGGCAGACCAGCACCTGTCTCGCGCGCCGCCAAGTAGATGGCGGCTGTCGCAAGTGCCGACGGCTGGAAGGTGAGGTACAGTAGCTGTGGGCTGAAGAGCGCAGTGTTGAGATGCGCAAAAGCTCGTTTTGCTACAGCAGAACCCGCAGTGGAGCTGGAAACATCGAGCGTCTGCAGGTAGTTGATACACAGACCGTATGGCAAGGCGACGTGCGTTTGAAAGCCAAGCACCCTCAACATGGTTGATTCGACCTTGTAAAGCCGGTTTCGCGCTGTCTCCAGATCACCTTCAGATAGATGCCAGTCAATATCCTCAGGTGGAACATCCTGCTTGGCGGCACCTGCATAGTCGGGTCTCGTTTGATTGAGATAGTGGAAGACCTGTAGTGTCTGACTTGGACTGACCGCATGAGCTGAAGGTTTCGCTGCCAGATAGAGGGATGCAGCCGCAACATCCTGTTCCTGAATTAGTATCGTGTAACACAAAAGTGGTCAACCCGGGTATCAGATGCAGGTACATCTGCGGCTCTGCGTACCGTTGAGTCATGGTCGACCAGACTTCCTCCGTCAGGCCCAACCCAGAACCGATACAGGATCACGATCGATTGTGCGACTAGCTCTTGGGGCAAACGCAGCAATATACCTGCTGCCTGGAGCAATCGCGCAGTCTCATAGCGGATCGAGGTCTCCAGGTCTCTCGGCACTCCATCTAGCTGGCTGTTGGAGGTCTCAAGTTGAGTCGACGAGGCCAACGGGTTCGCCAGATGTGAGAGTTCCGTGATCACCGCCATCGTCCCGAGAAATGTGATGGCTCACTTTGCAGGCAATTTTTTCGAGGCCACCCGCATTGATTGACTGCATAGATTGCCAATTCTGATCCGACCGGGGTGAAACTGACCAGAGTGTTGGAGGAGGAGCCGTAGGGTGGTGACTGGAATAGACCGTGCCCTGGTGGAGGACGGCTCAAAGAGGTCAAACAAACGGTTGTCATCAATGGGATGAAAACGCCACACAGGTGGGAAAGGCAACAGTTACGGCGGGTACATATCGTCACGAACTGAGTATTCTTCAGTCAAGGAGAACTTGGAATCAAGAACTCGGAAGACGGACCACCAATCTCGACGACACCTCAACACATCCAATTATGCTCCGCACGCCGGATGGCAGCATCCTCGCACCGCATACAAGCTGGACACAGATTTTTGACTCGTCACAGGCCGTTGATATTGGAGCAATAAGGATTGACTGAAGGCTCATCAGGGTATCAGAGTTTGTTGGCCTCCTTCGCGACCCCCGTGGTGGATTTCAGACCCCTGTCAGCCTAGGTCAACATGAAACGCAGTTTGCAAGAGACCTTCTCCACTCATGCTTTCTGCCGTGGTAAGAGATTGTGAAGGATGGCAACGCAGATTGCCTCGCAGCAGACAGGCTGTGATCAGATCCCACGTTGTCGTCAATCCTCTGCTGGGCTTGGCTGAATGCGGGTGATGCTACCGTATTGCCAGGGTCGCGGCCTGAATCGTCGCACTGCTTCATGTGACGGCTGCGTAGCCCCCGAAACAGTCAATATGGGCTGTGTGTTGAGGAGGACTAGTAAGGATATTCAGGACCTCCTGCCGTCTCTTTAAGAAAGAATTCCCCCGTCTTGCTACACGCACCTTTCCTCAACTCCATTGCGTGCTTTTCACTTGCTTATTGCACCCATCTCTCGTTACGCTCTGTGAGCATCACACTCTTTGTACGCTTCCTCATTCGCTTATTGAGCACGGGTGCTCTACTTGCAAGATCCCTACATCTGAATTATTGATTGGCTGTTTTTACCATGAAGTTCACAACCGCATTGGCTGCCTCCGGCATTGCTGGCTTGGCCAACGCAGCAAACACCTGCCCATGTGGACCAGGTGGCTACCCAACTACAGTCACTGAGACGTGAGTACACGACGAGCAGAACACTTCCCTGAAGAGCAATGCTAATGGTCATTCAGTGTCACTGTCACTGCCCCTGCCAGCTCCAGCACCGTCGACCCAGTGGGAGCCAGCAGTGGCGTCCCATACCCATACCCTGGCCAGTCGACGACTGTTGTCAAGACATACACGACAACCTACCCAGTGACCAGGACCCGAGGCCATGGCCACCACGAGTACACGACGACCATTGATGTGACCAAGACCCTCACGTCAACCCTCACCGTCCCTGTGACTGTCTCGGTCTCTGTCGCACCCTTCCCGAGTGGCAGCGGCAGCGCGTCATTCCCATACGGAACTGGCACTGGCACAGGCTACAGCAGCGGCCCCATCGGCACTGGCACAGGCTACAGCAGCTACCCCATCGGCACAGGCACAGGTTACAGCGGATCGACATCAGTGGTCGCCCCTGTCGGCACCGGCTCAATCTCCGCCTACCCATACCCCAGCGCCAGCGATACTGTCATTATCTCGTCGCTCACTGCGCCAGTCTCCTCCAGCGCGCCAGTCATGACGACGACTTACAAGAGCCTCTGCACCAAGGAGCACACCTATGTTACCAGCGGCACGACTATCACTACGACCATTGAGACCACGTCGATGGTGACGGAGACCATCCCAGTCAGCAGCTCAGTTGGTGCGATCACCTCTTCGCGCCCTGGCAGCTCGCCTCCTTACTACCCGATCCCGTCCAGCTCCTTCAGCAGCGGCGCGGTTGGCACTGGCACCAGTATCATTGGCACTGGCACCGGTGTCTACTCTTCGTCGTTCCCGTACGCCACCGGCACTGGAGCTTTCAGCGGAACATACTTCCCAGTATCTTCATCTTCGCTCGCCGGCCCGATCTCGTCCAGCGGTGTTCCCAGCTCTTCCACGACTCCAATCGGAGCCTCCACATACGTCCCAGGCTCTTCCGCAGGCCCGGTCTCGTCCAGCGGCGTCCCAAGCTTCAGCGCGTCGGTCCCATACCCATACCCGTCATCTAGCTCCGTCTACGCTTTCCCAACCGGCACTGGCGGCTACACTTCGTCATTCCCGTACGCGACTGGCACTGGCAGCTACTCTTCGTCGCTCCCATACGCCACCGGCACCGGCTACTCCTACAGCAGCTTTGTCTACAGCAGCTACGTAGCATCCAGCAGCTCTGCCGGCGCCATCTCGTCATCTGGCGTGCCATCGGTTTCGTACAGCTCCACTGCAGGCCCGGTCTCGTCCTCGGCCACCCCATCGGGCCCACCAGTCTACGGTGTCCCGTCCAGCTCCATCGTCTCGCCCGTCACCACCTCGGAGGCACCACCCCCACCACCGTCGTACCCAACCAAGAAGCCGGGCAACGACGGCCCACCGGCCTACCGCAACCACCCACGCGACATCAAGAACTAAATGATGTCGTGGCAGTGGCTGGGGCCGGTGAGTGAGCTCACGGTGCATGTCAAGTGAACGAAAATGGGCAAAGGCGGCGCTGTGCAGGTCATGGTGTAGCAGATGGCACATGTGGGATTTCTCTTTCTGTCTGTTGAACCAATGCGTCCCCAGCAGCAGTCCATATTGTGTGAAAACATATTCTGTTCTTGATTTATCTCTTAGATATATGGTCACTGGGTTACAGGAATGAATAGATGACATTTTCAACCATTTTCAATGTGCTGTTGTCTCTGAACGCTTTCTCTGCCAATTGATGGTGCTTCCGTGGGATTTGATCTTTGATTTAGGCACCCGATTTCTGTCATAGTGCTTGTTGAAAGAGTACCTCTTGCATCCATACTCGCTAATACAAGTAAGCAATGGGTATCTAACCAACTGAACAGAGTACAGCAGATACGCCTCCATAAATCGCACACATTGCCGATCCATGCCCAAATCTCCTCACAACTTCTCCCTCTCCATACCCTTGAACCCCCAATCCTGCGCAAGCATCTCCGCGCACCGCTCCCCAATCGCCAGCACAGTCAACATAGGGTTGATACTCGGCATATCCGGGAACACGCCCGCATCCGCAATCCGCACCCCTCGCAAGCCGCGGATCTTCAGATTTGGGTCCACGACTGCGTACTCGTCGTTCGTAACATCGCCCATTTTCGTTGTGCCGGCTGGATGGTAGACTGTGTGCGCCACTTTTCGTCCGTACTCGCTCAATGCCTCGTCGGATTGGATGTCCGGGCCAGGAGCGACCTCACGCTTGATCCAGTCCGCGAACGGCTTCTCCTTGGCAATGTCGCGAGCGGCTTTGAAGCCTGCAACGATGGTGGCGGCGTCGTAGCCTTCGGGGTCGGTGAAGTACTTGAAGTCGAGTGCGGGTTTGACGGTTGGGTCTGCACTGACGAGATACAGCTTGCCGCGAGATCGTGGACGAGGAATGTTTGGTGTCATGCAGAAGGCGTCTTTGGGTGTGTCATAGCCGAGACGAGAGGTGTTGAAGACGAACGGGATCTGGTAGCAGTGGGCCATCACGTCTGCGATGTCACCATCATCGCCAGCGGCGTTCGGAGGCTCGCGGCGGAAGAAGATACCGGCGTCTGAGTCCATGGTGGTCATGTTCATGGGGACGGGCTGGTTGAGCTCCCACATTATGATGCTTTCGGGATGGTCGAGGAGGTTCTCACCGACGCCTGGAAAGTCTTTGACGACTGGGATGCCGAGATCTGATAGTTGCTTTTGGGGTCCGAGTCCGGAGAGCATCATGAGACGAGGCGTATCTACAGCGCCGGCGCATAGGATTGTCTCTGCTTTGGCGCGTAGGGTATGTTTGGTGCCGTCTTGCAGTGTGATGTTCACGCCTGTCACCTTCGAGCCGCTAAGATTGATCTTGCTGACCCACGTGTTCGTCAAGATGGTCAAGTTTGGCCTCTTCTCTTCTCCTCGCAGAATAGGATGAATATATGCTACACTCGCACTGCTCCTGTGGCCACTGTCTGGATTGTACGAAACGCTGAAAAAGCCTACACCCTTCTTGAGCGCACCAGTCTCCTTGATCTCTTGGTTGTAATCCTCGATAATTGGGATGTTCATTGCTGTAGAGCAGCTCTTCACCCAGTCCATGCACAACTGATTCCTGTGCCTCTTGTGCACCGGCTGCACCGTATTTCTCAGATTGTCCAGCAACCGCATAAAAGTCTTGAAGTCCCATCCTTTGCAGCCTTTCTTCTGCCATAATTTGGCATCGTACTCGAACGGACGGAAGCTGATAAGTGTGTTGTGGCTCGAACAGCCTCCCAGCACTTTGGCGCGGGAGTGTCGGATGTGCGAATTGCCCATGGGCTGCTCAGTTGTAGGATAGTCGTAGTCGAGCTCGCCGCCCAGCAGATTTAGCCAGTCCTTCAGCAGCAAGACTCGGTCATCCATGAAGTCCGAAGGTCCGGCTTCGATGAGGAGTACACGCTTGTTGGATAAGTATTCAGACAGACGGGAGGCAATGACACAGCCAGCCGTACCTCCTCCAACGATCAGGAAGTCATAGCTGTCCACGTCGGCCGACGAGAGCTGTGTGGTAGTCATGGTGTATACAAGACTGTGATGATGGAAGAGAAAAGCGAGCGTACAGCTGGGATTCTCGAGAAAGCGTAAAGAGAGATAGCCGCTCACTCGATATCTTGAGAGTGATACAGAGAAAAGAGGAGGAAGGACGATGGATGAAAGATGGAAGGAGTGCAAATTCTCACTTTTGCACGAGGTTGTATCGTCCCCACATCCTGCCGCTCGCTCTATCTCGGGTCGCCCCAGTCGCCGATGAGTATGTCCACGCGACACAAGACGTTATCGTACCCATCGGCAAGTGAAGGGGTCATGCTCCGCTCCAGGCGTTGCCAAAGGTCAAGCTTCCGTCGAGTCGGTGAGAATGGGTCCATCCGGTACGGCGGGATAGCTGCAGGTGTCGTTGAACAGGCTTGCCTCTGATTCGCTGCAGCCATCGATGCTTAAAAGCGCCGTTGAGATCTGGATGGCTTGCAGGCGTTGGAGACCTCCATCCTGTGCAGTAGGAAAGACGCCAGAGAAGCGCAGGAGCGTTGAAAGTCTGCAGCAGATAGGATCCCTTATATACCACCGTAAGAATGAGTTGCGTGCTTTCTTGGGTAACAATATGCCTCACCGTTCGGGATAACAGTCCACGGAAGTCCCCGTCCGCTAGAGCTTGAGTGGGGAAGAAGCGCAATCAGCAGTTGCCGGGCAAGAAGCTTCGGATTGAGAAGGTCCAACCACCACCTCACACAACAAAGGACACAAGTAACACCGGAGAGAGTGCCCTCGACTTAGCCGCTGTCGTTATGGTATCAATCGAACGCATGTAGATACTGACTCCACGTCGACTGTGGAATATCAAAACTCATTTTTAAACATCCGCCAGTATGGCCTCAACCGGCCTCAAATATGAGAAACAACCCCTCTACTACGGTGGCAAACGCCAACTCACAACCTCAACATTCCAGACCATAGACCCTTCCACCGACACCCCCTTAGCCGATATCTTCAAAGCCGACAGATCCTCCATCCACGCCGCCATCTCCTCCGCCAAATCCGCCTTCCCAAGCTGGTCCACCACCCCACCCATCGAACGCTCCCGGATCCTCCTTCGCGCCGTCGCCCTGCTCCGCAAGCACAACGATGAACTGGCCGTGATCGAAACTCACGACACCGGCAAACCATTTTCGGAAACCAGCACAGTGGACGTGGTAACCGGCGCCGACGTTCTCGAGTACTACGCCAACCTCGTCGCCGCAGGCGGCTTGAACGGCGAAACTACGCATCTCCGTCCGGACGCGTGGATCTACACGACCAAAGCACCGCTCGGCGTCTGCGCGGGGATTGGAGCGTGGAACTACCCGATCCAAATCGCGCTCTGGAAATCTGCTCCTTGTCTTGCCGCAGGCAACTGTATGGTCTATAAACCATCCGAATTCACGCCCCTCCACGCGCTCAAACTCGCGGAGATATACACTGAGGCTGGCGTCCCACCAGGCGTCTTCAACGTCGTGCACGGCGCGGGCGATGTAGGCGGGATGCTGACCTCGCACCCTTCAATCGCCAAAGTCAGTTTCACAGGCCAAGTCTCCACCGGCTGCAAAGTCGCCTCTGCCGCTGCGGCGGGGATGAAGTACGTGACGATGGAGCTGGGTGGAAAATCACCCTGCATCATCCTCCCTGACGCGGACCTCGAGAACGCGGTCGACGGCGCTATGATGGCGAATTTCTTCTCTAGCGGGCAGGTGTGCACGAATGGGACACGGGTGTTTGTACCACAGTCTCTACTCCGGAAGTTCGAGACGAGGCTGCTGGAGAAGATGGGCGACGTGCGAGCGGGAGATCTCATGGATCCGAATACTAACTTTGGACCGTTGGTCAGTAAACCGCACCACGAGAAAGTGACTCGCTATATTCGGCACGGCATCGAGCAGGATGGTGCGAAATTGCTGTACGGTGGAGCTGGCAAACCGAAATCCGTGGCGAATAGCAACGGGTACTGGGTCCAACCGACAATTTTCACAAACTGCACGGACTCTATGCTCATCACTCGCGAGGAAATATTTGGCCCAGTGCTCTGTATCTTACCCTACCACGATACGGCGCCCAACTGGCTCGACAAACTTGTGGACCGCGCGAACGATACGCCAATGGGCTTAGCCGCTGGCGTGTTCACACGGGATCTCGATCTCGGACATCGGGTGGTTGCGAGGCTAGAGGCAGGTATCACGTGGGTCAATACTTGGGGAGAGTCGCCGGCGGAAATGAGTGTGGGCGGATGGAAAATGAGTGGGTTGGGGGTGGAGAACGGGCGGAGAGGGATAGAGGCGTGGGTGCGGAATAAGAGCACGTTGGTGGAGATGGGCGGGGCGGTGGCGACGAGCTTTAGTAAATTGTGAGAGGCCATATAGGAATCTCCAACAATGTGCGATTTCAGATGCCGTGTGATCAGTGACTGTGGCAGCACGACCTCTGTTGCGAAAGCGGAGAGCATGCGGGATTGTTCAGGGTGGTCGTCCTGCTTCTCAGTGGACAGAGCAAGGGCGACTACGGCAGTATCAACTCTGTTGTGGATATTGGAGATCTAGGTAGGAAAGGATGTTGGTAAGATGAACCGTAGCATCCAGCCCATATCGAAACTGTGCCCCATTCCTTTCCAGAAGCCGTAACCTCACTGCAATAGCCAAGGGAGCACTATACTACACTCGACCCACGCGAAGGAAACAGCGACTTCCCGAATACACTCGGCGAAATGAACGACATCTGCCTCAAGCAAGCCTCCGTCCCGTGGATATTTTTTACTCGTCAATCTGCACGACGTTACCGCCGCGGATGCGCTCCTGTTCATACGGGATCCCGAGCTGTTCCAGCTTAACCATCGCCTTCTTGTCCAACACAATGAACTTGAAGTTCGGCGGCAATGGCTGGCGGCCCCTGCACATCCACCATTAGCACACTGCACATACACGGGAGACGAAACAGTACTCACTTCAAGAACACCTCCTTCATATTCCTCGCCTTAAATCTCATATCCTCCGGGCTCCGCTGCCACAACACCGGTTCTCGGTCAGCACGGTGATCGTCGAACTTCTTGAGCGCCGAGTAGGAGATGCCGTCTTCGCCGTGCGCGGCGATGAGATCGATGAGTGCGTTGTCTTCCTCTGTACTCCATGGGTTGCGCGTTTTCTGAGGCTTCATCTGCGTGGCGCGGACAGTGTTGTGGCGGGCGGCGATCTTGGCGATCTCGAAGTCTGTGTCACGACGGATAGGTTGATAGTCGTCTGGATCGGCGGCAAGGGTGGGGTCTGGAATACTGCTGCCTGGGTTACGGCGCGGCACCTTGGCTGCTCGGGGGCTGCCGTGCATTGGGCCAGCAGTGCCGGACGGGGCGAGCGCACTGCTAGCGACGTAGGATTGGCGTGGTTGCTGCGGACGAGTAGGTTGGGGAGCTCGGCGGCGTCTTTCGTCTGCTGCTGCGGTATCGCGGTCATCGGTTTGGAAATCTCCGTCTTGGGTTGGCTCAAACACGTCAGGTTCGTCGGATTCCACAGCAGCGTGAGGACGCTTGTTGGATGCTCGGCCCGGGCTTGTGTAGTACGGCTGTTGGCCACTTGCAGGCGCATCCGGGTATGGGAAGGTAGGAGGTGCTGCGTATCCGGTCAATTGAGTGCTGCCTGGTTCATTAAACCCGATTCTCTCAGCACCTGCTTGACGGTCGAGCAGTGACGGTCCCTTTCCCTTCGCAGTCTCTCGCTGCTGGTGTGCTTGAAAGCTTGTTATTGCTCGAAAGTGAGAATGAGGAGGGTTAGGCTCTGACGCTGGAGCATTCTGCTCATCAGCATGTGACTGCTGCAAGTCGTTGTTGGTTCGAGGCGCTTCTCCAGTGAGCGCTGGATCGGTCATTTGAGCCACAGGCGCCGCCGTAGGTGGTGCTTCATACGCAGCAGCAGCACTATTCTGTAGCTTTTCCTTCTGGAGGTTCCTCAACATTGTGTGCGCAGCCTTTATGCCAGACTTCGGAATGCTCTTTCTTGGGATTGCGTTTGGGCGTGCGAAGCTTTCACGCTTCGACTGAGCTTCCTTCTCAGCTGCTCTGCGTTCTACTTCTCCAGTAAGACTAGCAGTGATGTGGTCGAGACCGCCAACAGCGGCGATGTTCTCGTCGAGTTCTGCTCTTCTGAAAAGGAAGTACTCAACAGTCTGGTCGACGAATTTCTCCCATGGATAGAAAGCCTTGATCTCGCCGATTGTGCCATCCCATTCTGACGAATCGTGCTCGTCGAACAGCTCAATCAGTTCGTTCGCTACATTCTGCAGAATGTTGGTGTACTCAGTCGCCTGCTCCCTTGGCAGGTCTAGCACGTGTAGAGAGTTTTGGTGCCTGAATGCCAGCTCGCCGTCTTGGTAGAAAGCTTGCAAGATGTGTTGACGGGGATTGTAGCTCGGATCTGGTCGGTACACACTCAGACGGACAATGGCGAGCTGTCGCAACAACGACAGGCAGAATTGAAATGCGGCCTCGCTGAACACAGGCCCGGCGATCGCGCTGCCGAAGCTGTTGTCGAGGTCTTCCAGGGCGGCATACTCGTTCTGGTTGACTTCATGGCCGGATACTTCGACGCAAACGGCTCGAAGCATAGTCGACAGATTGATCTTGTAGATGACATTGTCTGGTCGCCAGGGACCTTGGGTAATGTCTTCCACATTTTGCACCCCGAGCAGAGCTCGAAGCGCAATGCTAGGCTGAATGTAACTCGTCTCGCCAAAGCCCCTTTTGTGGAGCTCGAGTGATTTCACACGATTATGGTAACGCTTGCTGGACCTCGAGCCGTCGTGTCGAACTTCCTTGCGAATGATTGGAGCAGTCTTGGGATCTGCTGGGACAAGGAGCTTTGCTAGGTCGTCCGCGGCTGCTGCCAAGATCGGCAGAATGTCGACCATGATGTCCGCATCCAGTTCACCGATCTGTTCCTGGGAGAAGGAGGTCATCGCGGACGTGCCTGAGAAGCCCGAAAGCACGGATGCGCTACGCTCATGGTACGTCTCAGCTGCAGGTGTTGGTTCAGCAGCGGTGGCTTCTTGTGGAGGCTCTTCCTCGATGCCAACGTCTTCTTCGACGGTCGGCAATTCTGGCAGAGCGGTTAGCCACGTATATGTCATGGTGTTGTCGTCGTGCATGCTTGTAGGGATTCTGTGGATGGGGTAGCAGCATGGCGAAGTGATGTCGGGAGAGCGGTAGGTATCAGCTGAGAGCAGCGTGACTTTGGTGCAATGAAGTGACACTACATTTTGCAGGCTCGTTCACGTGCTCGTTGTTGACAGTTAGGGTTATGGGTTTGTGGTGGGTATGATGAAGGTTGGCAAGCCAAGTCACGGGTAAGAGAGGCACGAACAACGACTACACTCCAACTTACCGACGTCTGCATCCTCAGCAGTATTCGCCTTGCCTTTCCCCTTCCTCCCTCCTTTCTTTCCTGCACCTCGTCCCTTCTGCTGAGGCGAAGGCTGTACAAACGGCTCTCTACTCGTAGAACGCGTCGCACGCGTCGAGCGGCCACTCTCCTGGTTTTGGCGACTCGCGTTCGAGAGCTTGGCCATGGTTGCAGAGCACCTCTACGGAGTGTTGGCACCGTGAGGGAGGAGTTTGATCAATGGTATGGAGTTGTTGTTGATGGCTTCAAGGGTAAGGGTGAAGGGTTAGGGTTAGGAGAAAGGACGAGAAATCGCAAACTTGGGAGATGGAATTTGAGGTGCTGCCTGGCTTTCCGTCACGTGACTGAAGGATTCCTGCTTGTGCCACATTAATTTTGTGATAGAGATCTTTTGCGTCGGTAGGAGATATTGACAAGATACAACTACGGTTTCCTGACCTCAGCACTCAGCAGGATACTTCACCTTGTCGAAATTGTCCATAGCCGTGGCGTCGAAGCCGCAGCCTTGCAGAAATGCCCCTGCATCAAAAGCAAAAGCCGCCGAGGAGAAGAATCTGGGGGCCAGGCCCATGAATGGAGCAGGAAGCGACGTTGGAAAACCTGTATAGCACCACTCTCCATCTTTCTCTGTACCGTCACTCTTTTGTTGTTCCGTCAGTATGCTATAGCTTCACCTTGACACCGACGAGTTGTTCGCTCCTTCAGAAGTCTAGATCGTTGACCCGACTCGGCGCCGTCCCGTGCCCTGCGGCTGAGCAACGTCACAGCGTGTCAGATCAGCAGGAGACCAGGGAGTCGCGTTTGGGGATACGGACGAGATCAGCGTTTCCACGTGTTTGCTATTCCGTTGTGAGAGACCTCCAATTCTCAACCAACAATTGGCGAACACACACGTTGCACGCTCTGTCCCATCCTTCTGTGCGACATACCATAGCCTCGACCACCCAACATGCGGCTACGGAAAGCATCACCACTCCTCCTCCTCCTCGCCGCGCCAAGCTTGGTAGACGCCCTGGAGCTCTTCTCTCGTGATCGCGATACTCTCACCTCCGACCTGCGAAAACGAGAAGCAGACCCCGAACTCCTAGAAACCACCGGCGGGACCAAATTCGTCGCCGAGACACAACCAACACACCCGGCACCACCCCCCGTCGCCGCACAAGCCGAAGCAGCCAAAGCGCAGCAATCCGCCACACGCCCCTACCGAGGCAACGACGGCGCGCCCGTGGACGGCTACGATGGGAAACCGCATCTCGGCCCCTTTGTCGACACTTCACGGGATGAAGTTGAGCCTGCCGCTGCGAAGACGACAGAGAAAGCCAGGCCAGCGGATTTGGACAAGTGGACGCCAGCGGGTTCGCAGGAGTGGAGGCTAGAAGAGATACCTGAGAAGAACGATGGGGTGATGAATGACGAGAACCGCGTTGGGCCGAAGAAGGGGACGGATGGGACGGCGGGCGGGATATCGGAGAAGGAGAAGGAGAGGCGGTTGAAGGGGGTGGAGGTGGAGGGAAATAAGCCTGATGGACCGAAGGAGCCGCTGCCGCTACCGCATGGGGAGGAGGAGTATATTCACGACCGGGATGGCAATGTGAAGGAAGGCGAGAGGAGCGGAACGAGAGTGGTAGATCAGCACGCGAAGGAGGACCCCAAGTACGGCGCCGGCGGCTACGGTATAGACCTCCCTGAAGGCCTCCCCGATCGACCGAAAGTGAAGTCAGAGCGCGGCAGCTCCAACGACCCACCACTCGCGGGCACGGCCAGCGGTGACGAATGGCTCGTGGACACTATGCCCTACACCGAAGGCCAACGACCTCCACCCCCCAAAACCGCCAAGCTACCTCCCACGTCACCCTCCTCGCCTATCGCTGGTGGCGACGACGCCAGCTGGCACGAATGGTTCCACTCCTTCGTGCTCTCCCTGACCATGATCCTCTTCTCCGAAATCGGCGACAAGACCTTCCTCGTCGCCGCCTTGATGGCAATGCGGCATCCGCGGATCCTGGTCTTCAGCTCCGCCTTCTCCGCCTTGATCCTCATGACCGTGCTCTCTGCCGTGCTCGGGCACGCCTTCCCTGCGCTGTTGCCGAAACGGCTCACCACGTTCGCGGCAGCGGTGTTATTCCTCGTCTTTGGTGCGAAAAGCCTACGCGACGGCCTGGCCATGGACAAAGACCTCGGCGTAGGCGACGAAATGAAAGAAGTAGAAGCCGAGCTCGAGGAAAAAGAACACTCCATGGCGCGCTCACGCTCTCACACCAACACCTCCAGCTCGCCCTACACTCTCGAATCTGGCCGGAGAGAACCTAGCCCTCCATCCTCCCGGTCGCCGTCTCCGTCTACACGACGACGGAACGGCGGTCTCACGAATCTGCTGAGCCTAGTGCTCAGCCCCGCCTGGGTACAGACGTTCGTGATGACTTTCCTAGGCGAGTGGGGAGATCGAAGTCAAATCGCGACGATTGCGATGGCGGCGGGGCAGGATTACTGGTGGGTTACGCTCGGGGCGGTGACGGGGCATGCGTGTTGTACTGGTATCGCGGTGATTGGGGGGAGGGCGCTGGCGGGGAGGGTTAGTATGAGGGTTGGTGAGTCAATTTGGGAGAGAAGAGGAAGGACGTTGGGATGTTGGCTAATGTGTGGTGCAGTAACGATCGGCGGCGCGGTAGCGTTCCTTGTGTTCGGGGTGATATATCTATTCGAGTGCTTTGCGGAGTCGTGAGCCTGGAAGGAAAGCATTCGCATGTACGGGAGTGTGTGGAGTATCACGGTGCTAGTCGAGGCTACAGGGTGTCCGGATTACTGATTCAGCGTTCGAGCGAAGCATGTGTTACTACCCGAAGAATATATAATAATAGCCTCAGCCCTGGGAGGTGTACGACGCGATGTGTGGGCAGAGCGGAGTTGTTTGGTCCTTTGGGCGGGAGGGCGGAAGGAAGCGGAAGTCTTGCATAGCGAAGGCGGCTGTTTGGACTGGACGGAAAAGGGCGTATCTAAGGTACACGCAGCTTGAGTGCTGAAAGTTAGCATTGAGCAGTGAAAGGCAAATTCCGAGGCATACGAGCCAGTCTACGAGTGCATCGATGTCAGGTGGTTGAAGTGTCGAAAGAATGCTTTCTCGAGGCTACGAAAGAATAATGCCTCCTGCTCCGCCCAGCTGAGCAGATTGCTGGTCTAACGATATGTTCCAAAATCTCCACCCTTCCAATTCCCGTCCAACTCCGTGTACGCCTTTGCTAATCCCTACCACCCACGCAAACCCATCGTCACTTCATTCTGTCCCAGATCGCTCGCGCCTTCTAACGCTTCGACGGTCCAGCCCCGCCGTCCTACTGCGTAGCCTCATGCACCCGCTCGCGATCCCAAATCCCCACCTGACCCAAATCCTTCTCATCACCCGTGTGCCTCACCACCGGCGCCGGAGTGATCTGATCGCCGTCCGTCGGCTCCTCCACATAGATGGGCGGAGGCGCACTCGCGCTCGATTCGCCACTATCGCCTCGACTGCGGTTGCCCTCTACTGCTCCTACGCGAGGCGAACCGGTCGGGCTGGGTTCTTTGAGCTCTTCTTCCGCCTTTGTGGGGGAGGCGTGCTCAATGTGCTCGTTCGAATTATGAGCTTTGCCGTCTTCGTTGCCGATCACAGCGGCGAGGGAGCGGAAGTTGATCATAGGTTCGTGGCTGGGGGTGCTGGTTGGAGGGTGTGCGGCGGCTGACTCGTGGGGTGTGCCCGCTAGGTCGAGGCCGCTGGCGGTAGCTGAGGGGATAGTTGAGCCAGCTGGGAGGCTGCCGTGCGTTGAGTCGGCAAAAGAGGATGCGAAGGATGATGCATTTGATAGTTGGCGCATGTGATGTGATGTAGGAGGGCCAGGAGTTGGAATCGGTGCTGATGCGTTCGGTTGCAGACTCGCTCGCGACTCTTCCAGATACCTCTGCGAGTCGTCGGTACGTGTTGTCGTAGCATCACCTGCTTGCGACAGCGACAGCGACAGCGACAGCGAATGCTCACGCGATTCGCGCATTTCTGTATTGAGCACCGATGTGGGCTCTGTGAGGGGGTTGAAACCGACAACGTCCTGAGCTGGAGCCTTGCCCTTGCCCTGAACGTGTTCTTCCGCCAGGGTGCCAAGGTTGCTAGTGGAACGTGCCATACTCGTTGTCCCGAAGGTGCTTTCACTGTCGTTGCTTGGACCGTTATACATGGTTGATGAACTGCCGATGCCTTTCTTCGCGAGCTTCTCCGCTTGCTTGGCTTCTTTCTTCTCCTCCTTTGCTCTCTTCTTCGCATCCTTCCTCGCATCTTTCTCCTCTCGCCTCGATCGTTCTTCCTCAGCGACAAGTGACAGCCTGATGGCCTCCATCATCATGAGATCTTCGAGATCGTCAACACGCGTGCGAGAGCCACCCGTACCTTCTCCAAGTTCTCTGTTAGCCATGCCTGCTCTTATGAGTTGGCTGTATGGTGAGATGAGCAAACCATCTGGACCACGTGGTGTACCGCTGCCACTTGCACTCGGGCTGTCGCCAAACAGCGTCCTACGCCGTCTGCCGAAGCCAGCAAGATTCGCACGTGCCACAGCATCTCCTTGATTGCCGAGCACATACGCTGCATTGTGAAGTGCGGTCGCTGCTGCAGATCGCCGGAGAGCAGTCGCACGTGCATCGGCGAGTTTCTTGGCCCAGTCAGGTCGCACACGATCCGTCGAAATGACTTGCGGCGCGTTAGCCGAGAGTGACGTTGCTCGTCGACGACCACCTGAGCCTGTGCCGAGTGACGATGAAGATGACATCGCCGAGGTGGGAAACTTCAATGGATTGCTGTGACTCGATGGATATACGAGACCACGGCGGAAGTGCGGAGGATCATAGCTCACACCAAACTCTGGCGTAACGCAGAAAGGGCACGCTGCGACTTCGGAAACAAGCATATCAGCTTCTTCTTCCGGTAGGCGAGGCTGTCCAGGTTGTTCGTGCTCGGGTGGGTGAGGATCAGGCCTCTTGATTTGCACGAAGCATTCCGAGCAGATCGACTGATCACAACACCGGGTCTTGTTGAGGTAGGGAGGATAGTACATGAAGCAGATCGGACACTCAGAAGCATCCTTGTAGAGGTACGCCTCGATCGGTTGGCCATTAACATACGGATCTTTCGGCAGCCTCATCTCCTGCGGTGTGAGGTCTGGGGAGTGGCTCTTCGAACCGGTAGCAAGCGAAGCCAGCGTCTTAGCACGGCCTCGGAACAATTGAGCAGTCGATTGTGTGGGACTAGTAGGCGATGCAGGTCCGGAGTTGGAGAAAGCAGGGTGAGTCGCCGACAATCGGGCTGATGTGCCAGACTCGTATGATTGCGACCTTGACGATATAGGTACTGTCAACCGGTTGATGTTAGTATGAGATGCCTGCGGACTCATCGAGGCCTGCGAGCCAGTCCTCTCCATCGCCGGTGGCACCTCGTCCGCCGCTGGTATAGGCAGGCCTCGCGCTGCTGCAACGAGTTGAGCTTCTGTCCATGCTTCTGAATGGTCGTTAAGTCCTTTCCAGAAGGGCGCCAGACGTCGCTCGATCTGCGCGTTGTGTCAATACAGCATACACACTATTCTCTCAAATCACATGCTCACCTGCAGTTGCCGCACAACACCCTTGTTGAAGTCCTCCGCCCCAGTGTATGTGCCCAGCGTCACCAAAAACCCACCATCAACACCCTCCTCGCGTATACTCCGCTCCCTCTCCTTCAAACGCACCTGTCTCTCCTTCTCCACTTTCCGCGCCTCCCTCTCCTGCTTCGTTTCTCGAGGTCGTTCCGGAGCTGCACTAGCCTCGCCTCGATCACGACCCAAGTTTAGAAATGCCAGATCTGGCCTGCTCCCTCGCCCCGTCCGTGTGCTGTATATCTCGTTCGTGAGCCGCTCAGCAGGTGTCTGCGGTGCCGGCACTGGCTGAGGTTGCTCAGGCGCCTGCCTCTCGCTCGTGTGCCTGGCATTGCTGTGCCTGGCAGCTCTGCCCTCTTTACTCGAGCTGTTGCCCATGCTGCAGCTCTGTCGTTCACTCCAGTAGCACGTCCAGTGTATAGCAAACTACCTCATCGAAGCCTAGGCGTAGGCGCGATCATGTGCGGCGAAGTATTTACTCTCGCTGGCCGCTGTCTCCGCTGCTGCTGATCTGATGTCCACGTGAGAATGATGATACCGCCGTTAACAGGTGAGACCTCGTTTGCGAATGTCGTAAGCTATTGATCGAATGCTGCGCTACCTTACACTCTGGTGTTCAGTTTCATCAAGGCAAGCAAGAAGTTGGTATTAGTTTGCTTCAAACACTAGCTGCGGCACCCTGATCGCGTCCTCTAGCTTGAGGTTAATAAGAGGTGCTAAGCCGGCAGCCAGCGGGTGAGGTTAGAAGCATGTCAGGTCAGCGAAGGGAGATGCAGCAGCAGAGACGGGTATATGCAGCTGCGTGATTTTACACCTCCACTTGGATGACGTTCAGCCGTTAAACAAGGATTCGGCGGCATGAAGTGGGAAATCACCGAGCTCTTGCCGGCGGAGAAGGTTTCATTCACTACATGTACCTACCACTACAAGCAAGTACAGGTATCACATGACAGCGAGAGAGAATCGCACATTGTCTGTCCGTCTTGAAAGCAGCCGTGAGCTCGTTGGTGTAAGGTCTATAAAGCCCGATTGCCGGGAATGGCACATCTTAAATCAATCAAGCATCTCACTGCTCGAGCAGTATCAATCGCTAACACAAAACACCTCCCAATACAGACATTCATCATCGCAGCGGTAGGAGTGGTAGGGGCGTATCGCTCGGGTATGGAACCTCCTCTGGCTGCGGACTTGCAGCCGGCGTCATCCATGATGGCACATCCTCTTGTGCTTTGGGTAGCTGCGCGTCCTTCGACCTCTTGTTGACGAAGCCCTTATCTGGCGACTCCCACGTATAATCGAGGTATTCGTCGATGTGCTCCCTGATGCCGTCTGAAAGAAGCTGCACTGCTTTCTGTCGGTTCAGACTCCACTCGTGGTCGCGACTCCATCGTCCAGCCTTTCTAGCAGTCTCCGCGCCACCCTCGAGGCCGTCCAGGATACTCCGCCAGACTTTCATCGTCTTCTCCAACTCCTTCGCTTTACTCACACCCATCACACTCACGCCGAGTTTAGTACCACCGATCTCTTGATTCGACTCTCCCTTCCACGGCACACCGGAGGCCGGATCGCCGCGGGATCCCACCGCCGCGCCAATCTTCAGCCAGCTCTCCAGCGCATACCGTATCGAGATGACCTCGAGCTTCTCGTCGTGCCGGTCGCAAAAGTCGCTTGCCCGCTTCACCGCCGCTCTCATCTCGTTGCTCGACGGATGCCAGTTGCCCATACTACCAACGGGCACACCCTCCATTCGCAACAAGCCCATGCCCAACGGCGAAGCGTTTGGAACAACATCCACACCAGCAGCCTTCAGCTCTTGAATGCCCGCAGTCGCCAGCAAAGTATTCTGGATCGTGAAATTCGCGTACGACATCACCGCATCCAGCGGCTCACCAGTTTCGCGCAGCACGCGGTGCGCGATCGAACACAGCACTGGTAGCGGGTAGCCAGATATGCCAATGTACTTGATCGTGCCCTCTTCATCTCTTATCCTTCGCAACTCGCGTATGCCCTCCATGACCTCATCTTCCGAGACGAATTCCACATCGTGGCAGTAAACCAAGTCGAGATAGCTGGTCTTTAGTCGCTGCAGACTACGCTGTATGCTTTCATATACCCACTCGGGCGAGAAGTCGAACTCGTCGGACGCGATCCGACCACATTTCGTCAGGAGGAAGTACTCGCTTCGGGAGAAGTTCTCGCGTACGAAGGTGGTATCGAGTGCTTCGCCGAGGATGATCTCGGACGGTCCGTAATACGGTGATGTGTCGAAGGCTCGAATGCCATGCTCGAGCGCTTGGTGGACTAGACCGGTGGTGTCGAGCTCGTAGGGGTCGGGGTTGTACTGATAGTTGAACGTCGCTGTTCCAAAGACGAGCGGAGGGAGGATGGCGGACAGCGGGATCTTCGCCTGTTGTTCGGGGGCCATGATGTGCGAAGGTGGGAGAGAACGAATATTGGCGCTCTACCTGCTATTAATCTCGATAGATGTCGGCCGTAAGTATGTACAACTGGACCCGATCGACAAGGTGGGCAGTGGTCTCCCAAATATGTATAAAGTAGAATCAAAAGATCAAGTCGCCGCGGAGAGCACGTCAAGGATACGCCCCATCTTGTGGAAGTGTATCTCGCAGGCTAGAAGGGCGGTAAGTTGCCAACGCCAAAGGCTCCTACGGACATAACGTTGAGGAAGACCTGGATCGATGACCACGAGAAGCGAAGCTACCCGCACGAACTATCTTTCCAGCGCCGGCTGGTAACGCCTGCTCCGATTGTCGTGGAAAATCCACTAAGCATGACGACTTCGAGCTAGACATGCTTCTAGCCAACTTCTAGAAAGGTACGCGATCCTGGAAGGTGCGATCGGGGGTCTGATTGGTAGGGCCGAGATCTCGAGGAAACAGCTCCAGTCGACAGGTATCGGAAACCTCGAAAGTATCGTTCCCGTTGGTAGATAGCTGCCAGGAACACCTCAGAGGGTTCCAAGTAGAAGATGGTCCCTGTTCCGTGCTCGGAGACGACTTCCTAGGCCTTGATTACGATGACAGTGTTCCACTGCACGTTTCACCTTCGGCAGGCCATAAAATACATCTGAAATATAGATCATTCGAGCAAGTCGTGCTCAGAAATTCGCGGGCACTGTAAGACTTCCACAACTCGATCCTATAGTGTTTATTCGGTGCTAACGCCATCACAGTGGTCTAGGGGTATGATTTTCGCTTCGCATGTGAAAGGTCGTGGGTTCAATTGTACGGCATCGCTCTCCCAAAGTTTGAGATTGTGATTTCAAGCTAATGTTGAGGTGTGATTCTAGCCCACAGTGTCCAGACAAATTCTGAAATTTTGGGTATTTTTTGCCCCGATTGTGTGCAAAGGAAGCCGGTGGTGTGTGATGGCGAAGACAAGACCGGACTCGAGATGGATTTGACGGAGTTGATATACACATGCATATATGCATATATGTATCGTATACATATTTTTCGTGGCAAGATGCAGCAGTCCCTGTCGTGGGAGCTCCTCGTTCCTTTTGGCGAGCGACTCGGGGTTTCAGGGATCCTCAAGAGCTGTCATCGTGGTCCTTGCAGCCGGATGCCATCATGTCGGTCCTGATGTCCCAGGACGTTCCCGAATGGTTGTGGTCCAGGAGAACATAGCTGCTCGATCGGGCTCGATGAAACATTCTACCATGTCGTCGAAGCGCTGGCTCACGTCTCCCCAAACACAAAAATCCCCTTCCCACTCCGGAACCCCTCAAGCGTACCCTGCGCCGCCTGCACAAGCTCATCCTGCTTCGTATCCCAGTTCCAGGTCAAAGGCTGCATCGGCGTATCCTTGAATTTCCCTTCCCTCGTCAAATCAAGCACTTCCTGGACGCAAGCCTCTTTCTCTTCGGGTTTCTGCTCGCTCCACCTGCTGACCCAGAAGCCGTCGAAGCTGATATTCTTGAAGATCAGTAGACCCGTGGGTAGCTGGACCGGCTGCTTCGACATAGCCCCATAGGTCACCATATGCGAGTCGGGCGCCAGATGCTTAGCCATCGCGTTGACCAGAGAGCCTCCGACGCAGTTGAGGCCGAGACGGATAGGTTCGCGGCCGCCGTTGGTAGCTTCTTTGACGCGGTCGCGGAAGTCTTTCTTCTCGACCTCTTCGTCCGTAACCACCATATCTGCGCCCAGACTCTGCAGGTCTTGCTTGAGCTCCTCCATCCCACTCTCCCGCTTCCGCACAATATTAATACTCTTATACCCCCACAGCTTACCCAGCTGAATCGCAGCCCTTCCCACCCCCGAATTAGCCCCATTCTGTATAAACCACTCCCTCGGCGCCAAATCCACAAAATCCTTCAACATCCTATACGCCGTACAGGGATTCACCGAAACTGTCCCGACCTGCTCCGGCCTCAAACCCTCCTTGTTCTTGATCACAACCAAATTCTCCATCGTAGTCTGCGCATGCGTCCGCCACGTGCCGAACCCCTGCTTCTTCAATATCACCCAATCGCCTTTTTGTACATCCTTGACTTTACTCCCGGTGGATATAACCTCCGCGACACCCTCATTGCCGCCTACAGCTATAGGGTCGCTGGTTGAGAGGGAGGTTGTAAAGGTCGGTTTCGTGGGATATACACCTTGGATCTGGTTGATGTCGGCAGGGTTGATAGGGGAGGCAAGGAAGCGGATTGTGACGAGGTCGCCGTGGGGTGGGCTTATGGAGTGGCTGTGGAGGGAGAGGACGTCTTTGGGCTCGCCGTATTTGGGGAACGTCAGGCATTTGGCTTGTTCGTAGCCGTAGGCGGATATAAACCGGGATTGGATGGGGTTGAGGCGGGTGTTAGGCGGGCGGAGCTGGCGGAGGGCGGTCGTTGTGGTTGTAAACAGGGCTCGGGATGGTGCCATTGTGAGTTATACGGAACGAAATGAGAGTCGTCTGGTCTCGAGATCTGTATACCTATACCTTACAGCTCCACGAAGCTCGATGCATTGTGACGCGTGCCGAGGTCGGAGACGCGATCAAAAGCACAGACTCGAACCTCACGTCTTCTTTCCCGCTCGATGTCTTCTTCTTCTCCTTCTTCAGGACACCGACGATGCGACTACATCGCTTGAACTGCTTACGCGACCAGCACTTAGGTCCTCGAGAGGTCTTGTTGACTCCGATATGCTTTGCCGCGGGAAGCTGAGAGCGAAGCTTGCTGACCATCCTCCTCCTCCTACATGGCTTTCTTGGTTCATCATATCTGTCCTAGCGCCACGGGACGATTCGATGGGGTAGAGATCGAGCAATGGACGAACCACCGAAGGTAAGACGGTAAGTGTGAGTCGATTTTCAATTTTCATCTCTTCTTCAAGATCTTCATAAAAAAGGATCTGGCTTTTTCATACACTGTAGTCGCCGCATCCCCAACAACATCTTCGAAATACAGCAAGATCTACGATGGCAGATTTCCATCACACCAACCCGTTCTCCACGGCGTACACAGCGATGCCGCCACCACAAGCACCGCGCGCAGGCCCTGCGCCCTTCGCGAATCGTGGGAGCTGGCACTCTGCCCCCGAAAGGTTGAGCCGCTTCTCCGACGCACCTACGGCAAGGCCTTCAGAATACTACGCGCACTGTACTGGCGGCGTCCCTAGGTTCATCTCGGGGAACGACCCGCGTGTCGATAGCGGCCTCTACGCTCCTGAAGCCATCCACCCAGCCTTCAGGCCGTCCGCCCAGGTCTTCGAGGACGAGGCTGTCTCACCTCGGGCTGCTTCGCCGGCTCCCGTAGCTCCGACCACCAATGCCGCCACTACACCGCGGTTCAGCATGTTCCGCTTCGGCGCCACCGAGGAGAGCGCACACTCCGCGCCCGACCAACAGCGGCGCAAATTCACCTTCGGCTTCGGCAAGCGCGACAGCGCCGAGCCTTCTCCACCGGCACAACCGCTACGCCGCAAGCGCAACTTCAGCGAGATGACCCAGTCGGTCGTCCAAGCTGGGAGACAGCTCGTCGCTGGCGTCAAACGGTCACGACGTGCCGACGATCAATCCGAACGTGAAGCAGTCATGTTCAAGACGGTCAGGATCGAGAGCGACTCGCATTGCGCGAACTGTCTGTGTCCACAGCCGCGTCAACAGTCAGGTGACGCACGGAGTGTATACGCTGCTACGACATACTCAGCTACTGGTCCGCATCCGTTGGAGGGATTGGATGAGGCTGTTGGACTGCCTGCCGACTCCATTTGCACGTTGGGGCTGACGGACGAGGAGACCAGGTTTGTCAGACGGTCGATGGTGGCTGCTGAAAGTGACGAATGGCCGAATTTGATGATGGATGTCGACTGAACGCACGTGACGGACGATCACTCATGGAAGACTGCGTCGACAGTATTCCCCATCAACCCTCGACTCAGTACCGACTCATGGCATGTTTGTCATGAGCTACGGTATATCTTCTCCGGGAGATCTATCGATGGCTGCAAACCATATCACTTACTGCGGCAGCCTACTGAACACAAAGACTGTTGAGAGGGAGGACACGATCACCATAAAAACGACCCAACATGTTCACGAAGATCACAGCCATGTCCTGCTTCGGCTTCTGGAAGGCGAAGAAAACGCCACCTCACATCAAACAACAGCGTCGCCAAGAGAAGCAACGGGAAGGCGACCGGCTTCGCCAGACTGAGCCCAACGGTTTGCTGGAGATTGCTGCGGGCGAGCGGAAAGGACTACAGCGACTACAGCGGCGGCGGAGCTTTACTGCTGCCGACCCGGGGAGATTCTATAAGGAGGGAGGACATTGGACTAAGAACGAGGATGGGCACGACCACGAGGGCACTGGCGGGAGGAGAGTGGGTGCTACGCAAGCGGAAGAGACGTAGATATTTGGGCAATGACTGAATGTTTTTGCGACTTCAATGGGGTATCTCGTATGCATTTCTTATAGGTACAGTGCTTTGATACAATCGTACACCGTCGCATCGGCGAGCTTCAAGTCGCTCGATGCTACTTTATGGTCCCGCCTGATGCTCTGCCTCCTGTGCAGATCGTGATGCTTCCCTGAATGGCCCTGCCCTTCCCATATGCACAAACTTTGGGAGCCACCGACTCTCCATATGCACACCATCCCATGCCCAATCCAACACCCCGCAGCGCCAAACAATACCCATCACAATGCCACGCTGTCGGACTCATCGCTTGAACGCTCCCTCATCCCACCCCAAATCCCCACCCTCACTAATCCTTCCACCTCTCAACGACCCAATCTCAGGCAGCAACGGCGGCGGCGGTCCTGCTACCCTTGGCGGACCCAGACCTCTCGGCGGATCCATCTCACGCACCCCACCCGCCTCCCGCGGCAAACTCGTCTCCTTCACCCTCTTACTATCCCTAGTATCCGGCCGCTGATTCTCATCCACAGCCTCCAGATCCCCGTTCAAGAACATGCTGCTTTTCCGCTTGAACCAGTTGCCGCCGGACTTTCTATGCCGGAGGGGAGGTTTCGGATCGATCGTCGACGAGGCAGTTGTGGAGGCCATGCTAGGTGATGAGGGCCGTTTGACGCCGTTGGGTTGGCCGTTGGGGTCGTGCGATTGGCGTGGCATACTTAGCGATGTCCGCGAACTGCTGAAGGAGGAGCGGAGGTTCGTGAGACTGAAGAGCCGTCGGACGCCTCCTGCTCGGCGGGGGTCCTGTGGGGAAGAAGAGTTTTGTGCTGAGGGGCTGGTGGTGCGGAAACTATCCGTCCTTTCTGTCTCTCGATCGTGGTGCGCTACCTCGGGCATGGTGCTGTAGTCTGCTTCCGACTCTGCCTCATTCGACGGCGTTACGGGATGCGAGGGATGTGAAGTCAAAGGCCCTCCGCCTGGCGTTGGAGGTTCGATGGGCGAGTATTGGGCTGGTGAGTCTGGGGGAGGAGGCGGGATGTTGGTGCCTGCGGTGAGGCTGTAGTCGACGGGTGTGACGGAGAGGAAGTAGGATTTGCGGGTGTGACCGTTCAAGCTCGCCATGGTGTTGTGGGAAAGTTGGTGATATGCTGTAACCACTATTCCTTGCTGTCCCGGACCCTGGTGATATGCAGCCCTATGCTTTTGAGTTCCTCGTTTGCCGTGGTGTGGTGGAATAATGACTTGACAGGCCGCTGAAGTCATGTGGATGCCGTGAGGATATGTACAGAAGAAGCACAAGGTTTTGGCGGATATGAGTGCAACGGCTGTTCACCTCACGCACGATCCAGGAGGTGATTAATTTATGAACGCGAGTCGCGGCGGATATGCAGGTGAACTTGGTTCCTGCCGCTAAAGAACGATTGATCCCTGCTTCCCCGCCAGTTGTAGGCAAAACGGTCGGAACTTCGCGTGGCCAATCCGACGCACGGCAGTTTGTTTGCGTGACCCAATCAATCGTAGAAACCTAGAAAGGCATATGCAATCTATATCATCAAGAACGGTGTTCGTCGAAGAAGAGTGTCTTGATTAAAGGGCATTCAAGACCTTCGATGTTCTGCAATGACGCGCCGTCAAACGGTTGCCGCAAGCCACCAAACGCCCTGAATCGTGCTGACGGGATTACTTCTCTATCGACTACGAAGTAGAGCACGCAAACAAGACGACACAACTGTGGGATTGATGAGGAGAGAACATAGGTCGTAACACACCATGCGAAATAACAAGTCATAGGTACATCAACGGCCAGCCAACAGCACCCTGTCAAAACCCAACAAACCGCTTCAAGTATCTCCCAGGTATCTCCAAAGCAACAGCTCACCACGGCCCATGAGCCACAGAGCTCGTCCTTCACTCCATAAACCCATCCCCCTCCGGCTGGCTGGAGCACTTGTTGCTTCCACCCTCCTTCTCATTCTCAGACGTCGGAGTCTCGTAGTCCCAGTCCCACTCCGAATCGCCCGATGGTGAGACGACAGTCTCATCGCTCGAGTCGTCGATCCAGTCCTCGTCATCGATCGACTGTTCGTAGTCCATAAGCTCCGGCGATTCCTCCTCGCAGTCTTTGCACCAGCAGCTGTTGCCGTGACCCATGGCGAGGAAAGTGGTGACGTCGACCAGGTCCTCTTCGTCAGCCGGGAAGGCGGCGGACTCGAGGTCGAAGAGAGCCATTCCGATGTTGTACTGTGCATCGGATGCAGGTACTGGCGGCTCGTCGTCGAAAACGTTGCTCTCCTCGCATGGCGGGGTGGTGATCACGGACACTGTCTCGAATTCCACGGGCGATGGGGAGGAAGGCAGTGGTGGCAGAGCTTCGACGTCGTACTCGTGATCGACCATGAGCTCGTTCAGCCCGAACGAGGACCACTCCAGCGGCGCTACTCCCGCCGGCGTATCGAAGACGAAGACCTCGGGTTCGTCGGTAAGGACGGCGTCGCTGCCGCGCTCGTTCGCGTGGCCGGTGAGGCTGTTGGCGTGCACGAATGGGATTTCTGTGTTGTCGAGCTCGAGCACCGCTCAGATAGTCTCGAGAAGGTGGTCGTACTGCTGATATGGCGAGGCGAATGTATGCTCTGCCGGCTTGTAGGTGAAGCTTGTCAAATAAGGGTCATTGTTGACAGCACGAGACGGGAAATCGGGCGAGGTGAGGATGTGCCAAAGGTTGGCAGCGGACGCCTCGCCAGCTGCATTATTGCATGCGTGCAAGTTGCTGATCGCTCGCTCGAGTACCTTCCGAGTCGCGACCTGCACGTCTTGAGAGCCCTCGTCGGAGGAGTGAAGTCTGCACCTGGTCGGCGGCAACCTCCCGCTTGGCTTTGGTGTCGAAGGCGGTGGGAAGTAGCGCGAGTGCTTTTTCGGCTGCGGGCTCTGCAGTGGTCGCCAAATCTGCAACTCCTGGTAGGTGGTTTTCGCCTTTGGCTTCGGGCTAGGTTCAGGCAGCTTCGAGAGGTCGAAGAACAGCGGGTACTCGCTGAACTTGAGATTTGCGTTGTTGAAAGATGGGATAGGCGGACACCAGCTTGGGATACTGGAGAGCATTGGTGATAGAGCACGAGGCGTAGGAGACAACTTCATTGGCGTCAGAGGTGGGAAATCATCCATCAGGTCAAGACCTCCGAAGTTGAGCAGAGGTAATTGAGGTGGTGCCGGTGGTATATAGCTCAACTGCGGCGGTGGAGGCGATTTCGGCCTGTATGAGAGCAATGGGGCATAAGGGGGTACTCTGACTGGTAGTGGCCGCTGGATATTTGCCTGTTGCAGCGTCCGGTCGATGTCCCTTGACAACTGCTCATCGAGTATCTGAGCGGCATTGAGCCTCTTGCGGTTACGTCTTGCCTCTCGACGCCTCCGCTCGTCCCTTGAGCTTCGGATGTGACGTGATCTACGATCAAGCGAGGGTACGGGATCGTGTTTGGCGATTGGAGTTGGTGGAGTCTGAGGTCTGAGAATATCGAAACGGTTGCCTTTCTTTCTCAGCATCATCAAGCACGGCACGTCGTCTCAGACACATACCGTATGGCTGAGGAGGGAGATGCATGCTCAACTCCAGGTTACCTGCTGTCTCGTACCGGGAGTCGTGTGTCCCAGAGCGGACAGTATGGCGTTGCCGTTCTGGCTGACGTACTGCCCGGTAGCGACGTCTTAGGTTGTTGGTTTGCGAGGTCATGTTGGTCAGGGGTGTGGTTGGCCGCGGTGTGCGATAGATAAGAGGCGTAGATGAAGCTGCTGTCGGAAACAAGAAAGAGTATAGACTGTAGGAATCAAGTCGGGATCTCTTAGGTATTGTGAAGTTGAAAGGAAACAAGATGAGCAGTTTTACGGAAGAAAACAAACACTTATTGCAAGCACAGCTCGGCAAGCCGAAGATGTCGATGGGAAGGAACTGTACGGTGTGGTACGGTAGGTTGCTCTTGACAGTGTCCTCACACCTTTGGGACTTATTGCAGTTACGTTGTACGTCATGTGACAAGGAAGGCGCCCTGCTTACCGTGTAGCGACTGCCATTAGCAGATCTGGAGGGGATGGAAGTGGTGATGCAGTGCTCAGGGGAGCGGGACCGCGTCGGAGAGACGTTCGGGACGTGATTCGCAGTAGCAGCAGCACCGTCATGTCAGCATCACACCCACATGAACGAGCGCCGACAACGTAGATGGCTGTATAGCATAGTCCTCCTTCCTGGACTACATTCACGTTCACATGCCGCTCGCGTGGTCGGATATATTTAGCGGGGTCGTGGTCAAAGCGTCAGCGTTTTCTCCACACCTTGGCTTGAGACTGCGAGTGTTTCTGCTGCTCGGTCATCATACTCATCCTTTCCACCACCTTCTGCTTTCTCCCAGTCCTCATTCCTGCCCTCTCTCACTATCGAACTCGGCGCTCCAGCAGTGTCAAGCTATATTCCACCCACCTGCTGGAGACGCAAAGTTGGCAAGCGCCATCACCGATCCTTATACAAAATCTGCAACCCGTATACCCGGAGTCATCCAAGCCGAACGCCAGCTGAACTACCGAGCCGAGAAGCATGCCGCCTGACAGCACCGCTGCACCGCCCGGACAGAGCAGTGCTACTCGCAGACGGCCCACGAGCGAACGTGTTGTGCCAGCTATACCATTGGCCTTGACCAGGCCTCGGCCCACGAAAATCAAGCCGAAGCCGGAGCCGAAGCCGGAGGTGAATGTAAAAGTGGGAAACGAGCATGTGACAGCAGTCAATGGCAAGGCAAATGGCATGGGCAGTCAGCTTGAGTCAGCTGTTGTCACCAACGGCGAGATTACATCTCCTGTGGAGGCCGTAGAAGATACTGGGCCCAACACGCCTTCGAAGGCGGTCAAGAATGGAGAAGCACAAACACCTGGCTCAGAAGGGAGTGCTGCAATGTCTATATCGGCCAGCACCACTCCCGAAGTACCAATAACTGCGTCGGCCCGGCCATCAACGCCGCCACCTGCTGCCGAGGCGAACATGGCCACTATCAGTCCGTCCTCTGCCCGCAATTTCGACATGAGTCGTATAAGGACCGAGCTGCCCCCGGCTTTTGTTCCTTCTGCGGAGCAGTACACACCACGATCAGCTGCTTCAACTCAGTCGAATCGACCGCAATTCCTGCCACATGCTCATCCAACTCATCCGAGTGTGGGGACTATCGTGTTTGGAGGGCAGGATTCTACGACTTCGTCACCAGCCCCTCCTCTTTCAAGCGGATCTGGGTTTGCGCCGCCGCCTTTCTCCGGCTCTCAGCAACCCTATTTCGCGCCGAATGGCCACGCCCATCACGTCTCTGAGCCTTATGGCCAACGTATGCACCAGCCGGGCCACCAACAATCAGTGCCATGGGGTGTACGTCAGCCATACGGACAGCAATCATCCAATGCACCATTTCATCACTCGCACGCCCATGCACCTTTTCGTTACCCACCACGGGAAGTCTTCACTCCTACCGAACCACACATGCCTAACGGCAGTGCGTCGAGGTCCGGATCACAAGCCTCTTCTGGCGCACAGGACGGGAACCACGTCGGCCAGATCTTGCAGTCACCCACACACATGAACGGATCACGTGAGCCGCAAGCGATTAAGTCTAGGAATGCTCACTCACGGCCATCATCGTACCACCAGTCCATGCACCCACAGCCGCCACCACCACCTTTCACAGCGCCCGGTCTCAATCCTGACTTTGAGAACTCAGATGCTCTGCGAAGCCATATCGTTTCTGAGTCCTCTAATCCGGAGTTTGCGGATTGTCGTCTCGAAATCACGGATAGCATTGGCGGGGCTACGCAGCGGTTCGATGGGCACAAAATCATCCTCAGCCGCAGCCCGACCCTTCTAGATCTCATCAGAAAAGCAAAAGCCTCTTCTTCAGATGCGGAAACGGTCGAAGTGACATTGCAGGGTCGCTACAACCATGCTGACACCTTGGTGGATGCACTGAAGTACTTGTATGGCGGTCCACTCCTACAGCTTTCCTACCAGCGTCCAGGCTCTTCTGCAGGCGAGCAGTTGCCATCCAACACAGACCGAATGGAGTCTGCGCTGCGGCACATCTTCATCGGATCTTGGCTCAAGGTCCCAGCTCTCGCTGCTAGGGGCGTGGAAGTTGCGACCAGTCTGCTACACTGGGACACGATACTACCAGCCCTCGCATTCGCTTTGGAAGGCGGTCTCAGCCACGTCTGGGCTGTTGACGATGGGAGCGAAGATAGGGCAAGCACTTCATCTAGTGAGGACTCCCTGAGTAGATCTGAGCCGACGGGATCACCAACATACGACCCACACGCCACCCACCTTCTCCAGCGCATTCTGGATTTCACCGTACATATGTTTCCTCCGAACTTCTATCTGGATGCCTCGGCTCCTCACCTTACGTTTTGTCCTCGACTGCCATCGATCCCGCAGGGCCATGCAAGCAGGGCCTCGAAGTCTGACCCACGACTGACGCAGATTCGCTTTGGCGAAGTTCCGGTCGAAGAACTCCAGAGACCATCGTTGCTCACCAGCAGCATCTCGAGTATCTTGCTTTCACTGCCGTTCGTCCTTCTCAAGTGGGTGCTCGAGCACTTCGATCTCGTGGCCAGACTTGGTCCCGAAACGGTCGGGTCTATCATGCGCCAGGTGGTCGCTGAGCGAGAGGTTCGGCGTGTGAAAGCGGAGAAGGCTCGCACGGCAGGCCACCTCGCTGGAGAGACCGACAATGCGCTTTTGCAGAGTCTTTTGTGGGAAGAGTCAGTCGAGCCTTCGACACAGCATCGAGCTGGCTTCAGGTTGTTCAGGCGCAAGAAGGATATTGACACGCCTCCAAGCTCAGGAGCGTGTTCGGAAATGAATAAATAAAGAGCATTGCTAGCGTTCGAGCAGGCGAGGGAGTTTTGAATCTTTGCGGATACTGGACATTGCATAGCGAGCGGGTGGTGTTCAGGGAGGGGTGCGTGGCATGGATTTTTGGCGACGGCAAAAAATATACCAAAGCATGCTTTCAGGAGCGATGTTGCACGGCATTATATCAACGTGGATGTTTGGCTTGGTTGAAACTGGCGTTTGAAGCGGCTGAGATCGAAGAAAAGTTGGATATGGCTTGGATATTGGCTTGGGCGGAAGTTCATGTTTGGCGTGGTGGTTCAACGTACGTGTTGCCCCTTCTGGCCTTCCGTGAGGCTGGTAGGCTGGCTTCTGTGCTTACTCACATAGCAAGAGCGTAGATATTGTGACAAATGCGGAAGTCCGCTAGGATTACTGATCGATATGACTTCGTTAACCCAAGACTACTCCGGACTACCAGATTTTGCTGTCAACGCGACCACGCTGTGACGATTGGGCTATGCGAGTAGGTGCTACGCGAGTAGGTGCTACGCTTTCGTGATTGATGGTCGCGCCATGGTCTCCACAAGGAACACGCTTCCCACGTTGGCGCAACTCCTTCGTAGATGGCTTGTTGGATGGCTCGGGACTTGGAGAATATTGCCGAGAGATCCCCATCGGAACTGGCGAGTTGTAAGCACTCTCCAGAATACAAACTCCACCACGTGCTCCTAAAGTCAGCCTCACACAACTTTACCGGTCACTTGCAGAAAGAGGCTATTGTTCAATGCGGCGTGCCCTCGAGGCAGCCACAACTTCAACGAGGCCTGTTTTTTTTCCGAGCCAGATTGCTCATCAACAAGCTGGACTTCACGAATTCCGTCCGACGAACGATAGGCATTTTGTCGATCCGTTCCGTTCAACGCAGACCGCTAGTGTCCGACACTGTCGTATTGATGACTTCTGTTCCTGGCCCCATTCTGTTCATATCGTCGGACAATCTGTCCTAAGGAAATACAGGCCTTCAAAAAAGTACGTCCGTAACCTGGATGTCGGTCGATCGCCAAAATGGCGTTGACTGCCGAAGATCTGCTCCTCACATCGACCGGCAATGCGGCACAGGTGGCGGCATCGAAACCGCCCATTCGTCTGCTTGGGGTTGATTTCGCAGCAAGTGTATAGGGCGGTCTTCAAAAGGGCGCCATGGTCAAATTCCGTGGCAGAAGAGGGTTTGAG
Source organism: Extremus antarcticus (assembly GCA_033117895.1). Classification (NCBI taxonomy): domain Eukaryota; kingdom Fungi; phylum Ascomycota; class Dothideomycetes; order Mycosphaerellales; family Extremaceae; genus Extremus; species Extremus antarcticus. Next base: position 172,219 of record JAWDJX010000034.1, on the reverse strand, counting down.
CTTTTCTATATCTTTTGTCTCATTCTTGTTTGTGTTCGAGGCGTGAGGATCGTACGTGCGAATCTGGAGCCGCGATTTTGGGACGCATTGGAGAACACAACAGCGCGCCGAATACGACTTAAGACTGGACCATGTCGCGCTCTTCAACTTCAGATGAAGTCGAGAAGGAAATTGGATTTGACAAGCAGACTAGCCAGAACTTTAACACTGAGGAGCACGAGGATCTAGCAGAAGCCGAACAGCCAGCTTTTGTCGTCCACGATGACATTGAGAAGTCTGGCGGTCCCGCCGACTACGATGGAGCTTCCCTTGCCAACGTGCAGTCCGAAAAACCATCAGTAAACAACATCAAATCTGTCCCCAATGGCGGCGGCATCGCATGGCTGCAGGTCCTATGCTCCTTCTTCGTCTTTTTCAATACCTGGGGCATCATTAATGCCTTCGGAATCTACCAAGAATACTATACCAAAGGCATCCTCACCTCCTCCTCCCCAAGCGACATCTCCTGGATCGGCTCCCTCGAAGCATTCCTTTTGATGATCGTCGGCAGCATCGCAGGCCCCATCTACGACATGGGCTACGTCCACGAGCTCCTTGGTGTGGGCAGCGTCCTCATCGTCCTCGGCCAAATGATGCTGTCCCTCTGCAGCAACTACTGGCAAGTCATCCTCGCCCAAGGCGTATCCATCGGAATCGGCACGGGTTGCATCTTCGTCTCCGGCGTCGCGATCCTCTCCACCTACTTCAGCACCAAACTCGCCACCGCAACCGGCATAGCCGCCTCGGGGAGCTCCATAGGCGGGATGTTGTACCCGATCATCTTCTACAAACTCCAACCCACCATCGGCTTCGCCTGGGCCACGCGAGTATTAGCATTCGTCGCCCTCTTCACCCTCGGGATTTCGAACCTCGCTCTCCGCGTCCGTGTCATCCCCTCTTCACGGCGGAAGTTCCTTGACCTACCCGCGTGGAAAGAGCTTCCCTTCCTATTCTTCAACCTAGGCTCCTTCTTCACCTTCATAGGCCTCTACGCCCCCTTCTTCTACATCCAATCCTACGTCCTCGACGCCGGCCTCATGGAACCGGACCTCGCCTTCTACCTCCTCGCCATCCTCAACGGCGCTTCCACCTTCGGCCGCCTGATCCCAAACTACATCGCCGACCGCGTGGGACCCTTCAACGTGCTCACGCCGTGCGCGTTAATGTGCGCGATACTACAATATTGCCTGATCTCCGCGCACAGCTCGGCAAGCGTGATAGTGATAATAGCGTTCTACGGCTTCTTCTCGGGTACGCTGGTCAGTTTGCCCGCGACGTGCTATGTGCATCTCGCGGGGCCGACGAGGAGAGGGCTGATTGGGACGTGGATGGGGATGGGATTTGCGTTTGTGTCGCTGGGAATATTATGCGGGACGCCGATTACGGGAGCGATATTGGGTGTTTCCAGTTTTAAGTATGTGTGGGTTTTCGGCGCCACGTTCGAGCTGGTGGGATCGGTGTTCTTCGTTCTGTCGCGGTTGGCTCAGGCTAAGTGGAGGATCTGGGTGAAGGTCTGAAGATGGTAGATATGTGATCTTTTGCATAGCGATGGCATTAACAACCAAATATGATCAACGAGACTTTTCGATTCTACCACGCTTTTCATGACTTGTGAGATCGAGCCAAAGAAGTGGCCTCCGTAAAGTCTCAACGAAACCTGTTTCTCCGTGGGCTACTGTACGCACTGATGTCGTCTTAGCGGCGTTATCGCTTCGTAGGGGAGCGTTGTATACTGCTTTCGACAGCAGCCTCTAGATATGCAAGTTGATCTCAACAAAGCTAACGAATTCTCGTGCAGCCGTACTGACCATCATAGTACTGTAATGCCGCTTCACTCATTGAGATCGACACCAAATCTCACTTCATATGATCTCCGTAAGCAGACTGTCCTTCGAGGAGTCTCTGAAGGCTCGCAACAGCAGATCGCTCGGTGAACGGACTGAGAAGCGGCCGAAGGGGTTGACTGAACCGGCCAAGACTGGTTATGACCAGCCATACTCGCGAGTGTCGTGTGTGCACGACAGTACAACGTGAGAAGAGGTAATTAATTAAGAGCATAGAACATGTTTCAGCGGCTATCTGGACTTTTACTACGCCTCTTCGCTCTGACCGTTGCCTGCCGCATCCCATGGTGGCATGTGCATGAACGCCGTCGAGCAGAAACCACATCCCACATCAGTCGTCTCCGCTCAGTGCTTAGTTCATACGGCGAATCAAGGCGTTGATGTATTCTTCCCGGTTACCCAGGTCGCCACCCTCCACGAAGTGCAAGAACTTGCGAGGCCTGAAGCCGCCGTTGGGGTTGCTGAGCTTGAACGGCCAGAGGAAGTTGCTCGCCTGCTTGAAGTTGGGGCCGACAGAGTAGATCTCGTGGATGAGGTCCTCCATGCAGACGATGCCGAGCTTGCCGAGATGCTCCTCGATGATGGCGTTGTCGGTGAGAGGGATGCGCTGCTTGTCGGTCGACTTGGCGTATCCGCGCTTGTAGACGAGCTCACGGACGGACTTGAGGTTGGGGTAGCCGTAGGCGATGAAGGGCTCGACAATCTTCAGCATCTCGGAGGTGGCCTTGGTCAGACGGATGAAGACACCGTTGTTGATCTGGAGAAGACGGAGGAGCTGGAGAGTCTTGCGCTTCTTGGGGTCGATCTTGTTGATACCCTTGATGCGGACGACGAAGGCGAGGCGAGGCTGGGCTGGGACGTAGTAGGAGCCTTCCTGCTTGGCGACGCGGGAGAGACGGATCTTCTCGCGCTCTGCATCGCGGTACTCCTTGACGTAGGACTCGGCACGCTTGAAGATCTGCTCGCGCTTCTGCTTCGATTGCTGTTGACAGAGTCAGCGTCGGCATTCGACATGAATGAAGTGTGAAGTCGTGATGAAGTTGCATGTTCAGACCCGAAAGATGGTTAAAGATAACGACAGCATAGCCGAAGCTAGTCGAGGTATGGGTAGATATCATCACCACATAGTAAGATATGGAAAGAGTGTGAGCATACCTTTTTCTTCGCCTCACGGTCCGAGGCCTTGTCGGCGCGCTCCTTCTCCTGGCTCTTGCGCTTCTTGAGCAGAGTCTCGGGCACCAAGATCTGGTCCTTGGTCGGGACAGTCCTGTTTCACAAGCAAAGTCAGTCGATCTGCGAGCATCCCGAGATTGCTCTCCGAGCGAAGAACTGCGGCCGCAGGTGTCTGCTGGCTCTCAAGCATTCTCCGCTGAGCACTCCGAAGAGTGTAATTGGATCGATGAGGTGCTGTGAAGCGAATCTCAATCGACAAAACCTCGCTAGGCGAGAGTATCAGACATGGCAGTGATGCCGTAGTCTGTGTAGCGTCGCTGTCTCGCATTCTGACGCGCCATTTCTGACAACGTGCAGGATCGAGACAGGCGGATGTATGTGCTTTGCTGCGATCAAGCGAGCATTTTTCAAGCTGGAGCAGATCGACCTGGCGACAGTTCTTCACTCGACGAGCGAAGGGTGGTGTGTGGTTGCAACGTACGTCTTCGTGACCGTCGACTGCTGCTTCTTCGGTGCCATTGCGATGGTGGTTGGTGGTGGGTTGTCGAAGAGGTGAAGTCGTGAAGTTCATTCAAGGAGACTTCGAAATTTGTTCGGCTGTTCTAAGTGGGCGGCTTGGCGCTGCGGTCCAAGCTTCACAACCGCCAAGATTTTTACTTCCAATTCGGGCGATTGTTTCAGACTTCAACCTCGAACAACGATGTGACCATGTCCTCCTCCCGCCGCGGCGTAGGCCTAAACGCCTTCTCCAACGCCGCCATCTCATCTGACCAATATGCCCGCCATGGCGCCGCCCTCCGCACCTCCCACACCGACGCCCTCGCCAACCAGCTCTCAGTCTTCCAAGCCGCCCTCCACAGTTTCTCCCTCACACACGCGAAGGACATCCGCAGCAACCCTACCTTCCGCGCAGAGTTCGCTCGCATGTGTAATGCCATTGGCGTAGACCCTCTAGCCGGCAGTAATGTCAAGGGAGCAGCTGGGGCGGGGGGGAAGAGTGTCTGGGCGAAGATGCTGGGGAGTAGTGTGAATGACTTCTACTTTGAGCTTGCGGTACGGGTGGTGGAGGTGTGCAGGGAGACGAGGAATGAGAATGGCGGGATGATCGCACTATCGGAGGTCAAGAAGAGGATTGAGAAGGGGAGAGGGTTGGTTGGGGGAGGGATGGAGGTTACGGAGGATGATATTGAGCGGGCGTTGGAGTCGCTGGAGCCGCTGGGAGGGATGTTCAAGACGACGATGTTAGGGTCGAATAAGTTTATTAGGTCGGTGCCGAAGGAGTTGAATCCGGACCAGGCGACTGTGCTTGAGGTAATTCAGGTGCTGGGGTATGTGACTGTGTCGATGTTGCGGGATAATCTGGGCTGGGAGAGTGCGAGAGCTATCGCGGTCATTGAGGATCTGGTGGCGGATAGTCTGGTGTGGGTGGACTCTCAGGCTGAGGAGACGGAGTATTGGTCCCCAGCATGGATGTACTCAGGCGGATGAGAACGATGATCTGAGTGACCGTACGACAACGACTCTGCCACACTGGAACTTCGGCATCGTCAAACCTACAGGGCTTTGTGATCTACCTGGCCACGGCACTAGAAGCTACGTCTGCCTCATATTACCATGACATCAGCATCATCGCCAGGAGGCGTGGAATGGAACTGCGCTGTTATCATCCGTGCGCCTGAGCGGCGGTAAAGGCGATGAGTAGACCAGAAGCCCATCTAAAGCTGAGATAGCCGCGAAGTGCCGACCGAAGTGGCTCCAAGCCAACCGCGCTTGAACAGGTGCTCAAGATCCGCTGCAGCACGACATTCAAGTATCGATGCTGGCACAAGGAGCGAGTCAAATGCATTGAAGGCAGCATCTGTGTCCAACTATTCATACAGAGTCTAGATCACAAAGTATACTACACACAAAGCCATCACAAACCTTCATTTCGTGCCAGCATTAATACTAGCCTGTAGCCTCTGCTGCAAACTCAAAATACTCCCCACCGGCGGGACGGTGACCACCTTCTCCGCCGTCGCTCTCTTCTCCGCTCGAGCCTTCCTCTCTACCACCTTCTGCTCCTGCGTCGCCACCTCCACCTCCGCATCCTCAACCCCACCCTCCAACTCCACATCCTCAACATCAACCTCCTCAACCTCATCCTCCTTCACCAAACTCTTCCCAGAGCCAAACGGATTCGCCATCTTCACCACCCTTATCCCCCCTCTCTCTCTCACCTTGTTAACATCCTCCAAAAGACTCTGCGCAGCAATACTCGGCCGACTCAGCTGCGCCTCCACATCCCTCCTCGCCTGCGCCAGCCTCTCCTCTTTCTCACTATCCCTCATCGCAGCTACCTCCTTTTCAAACTTCACGATGTCGTTATCCCCCTCCCCCTTGTACGGTTGAAACTGTAGATCCCGCATATGTTCAAGCAGCAACTCGGCGTCTTTAATCGCTTTGTCCGCTGCGGTGGAGAAGGGTGTAAGGATTTGGGAGGGGAGGTAGCCGAGTTTGTAGGGCGGGATGCCGGGGAGAGTTTTGATGGAGGTAGGGATGGAGGTGGTGTGGAGTTTTGCGGATTGGAGGGAGGTTATGAGGGAGTGGGTGAGGGCGAGGGTTTCGCGGAGCTGGGTTTGGTCGGCGTGGCGGAGGGTGGTGTTTATTGAGGCGCGGGAGGGGGGTGCGCTGGAGTCGGGATCGTTCTCGAGGTTGGCTTCCTGCCGGCGTAAGGTTGTAGTGAGATGTCGTGTGCGAAGTTGTGACATTGAAGAGGCAGTCTTTCGTGCGGTGCGTAGGAGTGGTTTTGCCATTTTAAAAGCCGATCAGGCCTCGAACGACGCGATCCCCGAGAGCAAGGCGCTGGCGCTCTATTCGGTAGGCCTAGATGTCGAGGCCGAAAGAAGCGATGCTGCATAGACCGAAGATGGTCCCGACGACGACTATAGTGGTGCAGGCGACTATGCGAAGCAGGATATCAGTGGGGGTGCATCACTTACATGTGTTGATCGACTTACCGTCGGTGATGCGTTCTTCGTCCATTGTAATTGTGTCTTGCATGTAGTTTGGGACATCATGGTAGCTAGAGGGAAGGCGCCCGCGCCTATATACAACTCTGTCACAGTCATTCTTCACACCAATGTGACAGACGAAGCAGGTCGTTGCTGGAGGTCACGCTCGGGCGAGGTCGGATTGTGTGATGCCTGAAAGTTCAAGGCAGGAACTGCCAAGATGTCTCGCCCACCTCGTGAAAAGTTGCGACTTCACATCAAGGACAACGTGACGCACTTTCGCAGGCCTATATCTACCTGTTCACTCAAGGTAGCAGAGAAAGCACCACACACCGCCAACATGTCTCGCTTCTTCCAAGGCAGCGACAGCGAGAGCTCATCCGACGAAGAGGAATTCGCGCTCAACGCGGAAGAAGAGGAAGCATCATCCTCGGAGGAGTCGTCAGAGGAGGAGGAGGATGGCGATGATGATTCCAGCAGCGAGGAAGAGGGTGGCAAGACCGGCGCCAGTCGTTTCTTGCGCGAAGCCTCAGACGAGGAATCTGAGAGCGATGAGGACAAAGTCACCGTGGTCAAATCGGCCAAGGACAAGCGGTTCGATGAGCTGGAAGGCATCGTCAGGCTGATCGAGAACGGGGAGAAGATTGGCGACTGGAACGCTATCAACGACCAGTACGACAAGATGAACCGTCAAGTCCCAACCCTGATGCGTGATCTGGACGGCAAGCCACCGAAGATGTACATCAAGACCATTGCTGGACTTGAGACGACCGTCATGGAGGCGTTTGAGAAGCAGAAGGTCACGCCGAAGAAGATGAACCCGATCGCACAGAAGGGGCTGAACGCTTTACGGCAGAAGATCAGGAAGAACAATCGCGACTACACCACTGAACTCGAGGCCTACCGGAAGGATCCTGGTGAATACATGAAGGAGGAGGTGGTTGAGGAGACCGCACCAGCACCCAAGAAATCGAAGAAGTCACTCCTCGCCAACGAGGACTCATTGGATGCCAACGACGATGGCTTCACCATGGTCGGCGCAGGTGGCAAGGTCATGGTGTACACACCCGAGAGCATTCTCAAGCATCTGCGGTCGATCGTCGAATCGAGAGGTCGCAAGAACACTGACCGCCTTGAGCAAATCCGTGTCATGGAGAAGCTACTTGATGTGGCAGTGACAGAGTATCAGCGTATTCGGGTGCTGCTGGTGTTGATCGCCACCCGTTTCGATCTCACTTCCGGCACTGGTTCGCAAATGACACAAGAGCAGTGGAAGCTCGCACAGCAAGAGATCAACCGTCTGCTCGTCATTCTCGAGGAGAACCACGACATCATCGTGGTCGAAGCAGCAGAGGAATGGGAGGATGACGACAAGCTGCCTACTATCACCAAGGGCGAGCTGTTCAAGATTCCAGGCAGCGTAGTGTCCTTCGTCGAGCGCCTTGACGATGAGCTCACACGAGTCTTGCAACACGTCGACCCTCACACCGCAGAGTATGTCGAGCGGCTACAGGACGAAGGTGCTCTCTACACCAACCTCGTACGCAGCATGCTCTACGCCGAGCGTTTGCAGGAGGACACTCGCCTCGATCGGTCCAAGGACAGCACTAACCGTGTCGTCATGCGCCGATTGGAGCATGTCTACTTCAAGCCTGCCACGGTCATCTCCAAGGTGGAGGATGACACATGGAAGGACCTTCCGGGACAGCTCGACTCGAAGGTCACCCCTCGTGCCGAACATAGCGATGTTGCATCACTCGTACAGAAACTGGCCGGCTACCTCTTTGCGAACTCGGATGGTATCATCCGCGCCCGCGCGATGCTCTGTCAGATCTACTACCTCGCACTCCACGACAACTACTTCAGGGCTCGCGATATGATGCTCATGTCCCATCTCCAAGAGACGATTGGCAGCTTCGACGTGAGCACACAAATCCTGTACAACCGCACCCTCACCCAGGTTGGCCTCTGTGCGTTTCGTGCTGGTCTCGTCTACGAGTGCCAGACCGCCCTGCAAGACATCTGCGGCAGCCAGCGCCAAAAGGAACTGCTGGCCCAAGGCCTACAAATGCAGCGCTACTCCCAAATCACACCAGAGCAAGAACGCCTCGAACGCCAACGCCAACTCCCTTTCCACATGCACATCAATCTCGAATTCCTCGAGTGTGTCTACCTCACCTGCAGCATGCTCCTCGAAATCCCCACGCTCGCACAAGCCGGCAGCTCGCCCGACCTCAAGAAGCGCGTCATCTCAAAGTCCTATCGCCGCATGCTCGAATACCACGAGCGCCAAATCTTCACTGGTCCACCCGAAAACACCCGCGACCACGTCATGCAAGCCTCCAAAGCCCTCGCCGCAGGCGAGTGGAAGAAAGCAGCCGAATTCATCACCTCGATCAAGATCTGGGATCTCCTACCCAAGAGCGACGAGATCAAGAAGATGCTCGAAAGCCAGATCCAGGAGGAAGGGCTGCGCACATACCTCTTCACCTACGCACCTTACTACGATACCCTCGGTGTGGAGACGTTGGCAGGGATGTTCGACCTCCCAGAAGTCAAAGTCACCGCTCTAGTGAGCAAGATGATCCACCACGAAGAACTCGCCGCCGCGCTCGACCAAGTCAACAGCGCTATCATCTTCCGCAAGGGCGTGGAGCTCAGCCGGCTGCAATCGCTCGCGCTTACGTTGTCGGATAAGGCGAGTGGGCTTATTGAGTCGAATGAGCGGGTGTTGGAGCAGAGGACGCAGGGGACGGCGAATGCGTTTGAGAGGCAGGGTAATACTCGTGGGCGTGGTGGGAGAGGTCGTGGTCGTGGGGAGTCGAGAGGTGGGTTCAGGGGTAGAGGTGGCGGTGGTGGGTCGGATCGGGGTCAGTTCACTGGTGGTGCTTTGGGGAATGCTATTCGGGCTCAGTAGAGTGGGTAAGCACTGAGGGTTGGCGTTTGAGATGGTTCAATGCATGAGGACATGGTGAGATGGCTGGAATGGCTTGCGATTGTGGCTAGGCAGTCCTGACGTAGCGATTAAGAGAGAGCAACGGAACAATGAAAGTCATGTAACCTCCCTCTACACAACCTTCTTCAACCAACATTAGAGTGATGTAGGCTGGGTGATGTAGACACGGTGGATATTCTACTTTCCTAGCTGCAACAGCATGTTTGACAGGACTACATCCGACAACACCTGATCGTCGCCGATCCGTCATCTGTCTACTCATGTAGTCAGTCCAACGTACCTTCCGCCTCCAGCGTCCAGCAATAGCAACTCCTCCCCTCCCCAAGCAACCCACCCCTCACCCTCACCTCAACCACCCCCTTCCCCTCACCCACCCCACGGCCGCGGCGATATCCCATCCTACCCAGACCCCCCCACCGACCCCACCGAGCTCTGATAATCCGTCGAAGGATAAAAGAACGCCCCGAGCGCAATAATCACATACGCCGCAATCAACAGACTCCCCTCCAAATAATTGCTCCTCCCATCCAGCACCAAAAAATTCACCACAAACACCGAAACGAACAGACTGATAGTCTCGAAAATGTTAAAGTACAAGCTCATATCCGTCTTCAGGATCCAGCCCAGCAGTACCACCACCGGCGTCACGAACAGCGCGATCTGGATGCTCGAGCCGACGGCAACGCCGATCGCGAGATCCATTTTGTTCTTGGCGGCGACGGTGACGGCGGTCACGTGCTCGGCGGCGTTGCCGACGATGGGGAGGATGATGAGGCCGATGAAGGCTTGGCTGATGCCCGAGTTGCCGGCGATCATGGCGGGGATGGCGTCGACCATGAATTCGGCGCAGACGGCTACCAGGGCGGTGGAGCAGAGGAGCAGGACGACGGAGGCGGTGCGGGACATGATTGGTTTTTCGGCTTCGAAGTCGGAGTCCGATTGCTCGACGTCTTCGGAGCGCACTTTACGCAGCTGCGAGCGTTGGTGCTGGAAGGGCGGGAGGGGGTCGGTACGGGAAAGGACGGTGTTCATGGGTTGGGCGCGGGACGTGGGGTCGGGAGTGTGTCTGTTCAGACGATCGGGCAGTGAGCTTGTGCGACGTAGGCGGCTGCCACCGCCGGAGGAGCGAGCGCGAGGCTGTGCGTTGAGTCGTGGCGATGGGTGTGGGATGGGCGCTGGAGTGACGAAGACGTTGTTGGACAGCATCTTCGGCAGAGCTGGACGGTGCAGATTCGTGCGGGTCGAAAGCTGTCGCATGTTAAACGACGACTTTGTAGGCGCCAACCCGCGTGGAGCGCTGCCGATGACGTCGACTTCATCTGCGAAGCCGACTTCTTTGGTCTCTTCTTCTTGCATGGGAGTCATGACTGTTGGTCCGTCCAGGAAAGAAGTTTCGGGTCCACCAGCTTTCTCATCGTCCTCAGCCTTCGACTCGTGGCGACGCTTCTTATGGTGTTTCTTGTGGTGCTTCTTTCTTTTCTTCTTACGTTCCGGAGATTTCGAAAAACTTTCGGCGAGTGCGTTGTTTTGAACGAAGTCGCGAACCCTAGGGCCGTTGGCATTATCTTCATGATCAGCATCAGCTTCATCCGTGAACACAGCGCCAAGTGTGGGTGGGTTGCGAGTTTCCTGCGGAGTTGCCATTTGACTTTCCATGTATCCATTGCCATTGCCCACGGTAATAGAAGGAGAGCTGAGAGCGGAGTTTTTGCCTGATTCAGTGATACTGCTAGCACTGGCGCTTGACTTGCGGCGACGCCTGTTCTTGAACACTCGCTTGATTCTCTTTCCAGCATTAGCGATAGATCCCGAGCCGGAGCTGTCGGAGTCTGTGCTGTCGGATGAGCTGGAGTCGCTAGACGAAGACGAGGATGAGGAGTTCATCATGTCGTGGAGAAGACCTGGGTGCGATTCCTCGTCGATGATGGCCTGAGGCGTGCTCTCGTACATGTAGGCGTGCGACTTGAGCTGGAAGAGCAGGTAGAGAACATAAACCAGTAGAAGAACAACGCTGGTACCGCGGCTAACTTTCAACACTTGTTTGTCGGCAAGTTCGGCTTCACTCCTCCTGAAAGATTGGTAGAAAGCAGTCTATAGTAAAGTTAGCAAAAGTCGCAAGTATGGATGGGTGCGTAGTGACCGGAAGAAGTAAACTCATGACACTCAAGCTCAGGAGACATGCGCTCATTTGCGTGGCAGTGCTGTTGTACACCTGCTCTCGGTAACGGAGACCGCCCAGCAGGAACGCCATGCCCAGGATGAGTAAAAGGTTTGCCAAGATGGAGCCAAGTAGTGATGCTTGAACAATCGCTATCTCGTTCTTGACCAGTGCGATGATGAAGATGATGAGCTCAACTGCATTGCCGAACGACACGTTCAGCAGTGCGCCGAGCGTATCGCCCAGCCTGGCTGCCACGTTCTCGGTGGCGAAAGCAAGAAGGCCAGCAAGTGGAATGATGGCGATAGCGTTCATGCCGAAAACGATACCTGGGCCTGCTCCGATCGCCTCCACGATGATGCCAACCTGAGCACAGAAAGTTAGCAAAAGTCCGAGACCGCGGGGAACAATACGATATCATAGACGTACGGGTACGAAGACCAGCAAGACGTTGAGCCAGCTGTGGAAAAGAGCATGCTTCATATGCATGACGAACCGCTTCGCGCCAGCAGTCATGCGTTTAGTCATAGGTGGTTTGTTCTTGGTCTCTTCGGTAGACTCTATGGGGGGATCTCCAGCGCCCGCATCTTCGGACTTATCCGGAGGTGGAGCTGGAGGAGGTGCTGACTGCATGGTACTGTCTGCAGTGGTGTTGCGCGTGGGGTGTTCGTTGCCACCGAAGTAGCTTCCGATAGTTGGTCCTCCGCCAGGCACCCCATTGCTGCCTGCCGTCCCGCCATTTCGGCGGTTGCGGGCTGAGTATCCAGGCGGTGATCCACGCCCATTCTTGCCGCCGTTCAACCCGCCAGCTTCGTGAAGAGTAGATAGATTGCTATCCTGGTACGTGGGAGGAATAGTGGCTGGTTTGGCGCTGTTCCTGGAGCTTGATGATCGTTCTGCCAGTGCCTGGGAACGAACTCGGTCTGCTGGAGTGTTAGAACGTTTTCCCATCTACGTGCAAGGCCAAGTGGAGGCGTGTGGTTGTGTGTGCAGAAAAGATGGGAAGCAAGACGTGCAGACGTGATAAGCAAAGTGGCCAAGCGCAGGGAGTGTGACGCGATAGCGATCGTCTAGCGGTGGCGCAGGGCTGCCGGGATGATGTTCCACAAACTTCCAGTCGTGTCTGTTCGCGCCAATGGGATGACTTACGCATGGTAACAATCCGATTCCAGCGCATTCATGAATATGCTGTGTACGGGGAGAGGATTCGTCTCGATGTTTGGGAATTGACCAAACCAACGCGCTTGACAACTTTCAAACCACGGATGCCTCGTCACGTTCGCCAAGTGCTCTCGGGCCGGAGTGAATCAGCAGTTCAATAGTTGGTTAGAATTGATTTAGTATGATATCACGCCGGTTTCTGTCTGCGGAGGTACATGAAGCTTATCAGCTTAAGGTACCTACCTCACTGGGCGCTTGGGTGGAGCAGCCACGGAATTTATGGCTCAGTTTGGTATGCATTCTTCGGAGTACATCCGAACATGTGCAGGTGGTAATAATCGAGATATCGTCAAGCTGGACAGGACATCCGTCCACTGCCGCAACAGCCGCCTATCGTACGGCCAACCAAATCCAAACGCCACGACTCCTCGCCAGTAACAGCCCGAACGTCTCATCATCAGCTTCGCAAAGCCCGTAGCCTCTCGCCCAGCTTGTCCTCCCTCTCCTCCTCAGGTTGCGCCTTGAGGTCGTTGGCGGGAGTAGCGCCCTGCATTTCCTGCGAGAGCTCGACGCCTGCTTCGTCCGCCACTTGGCCCATGAGCTTGTCAACGTCCTCTTGTGGTGTGCCCACTGCGGTAGCTGAAGATGTTGCGTTTTCGTAGTAGCCCGTAGCCACGTCCAAGTCTTCAAATTGTGTCTCGAAGCGGTCCATCACGGCGGATATCTGTACTTCCGTCAGCCTTCATCGTCATGTTCACCAAGGCAACTTCTGCCAACCCCACAGTCGAACATCGCCGAGACATACCTTTTCAAGATCCATGCTCTTCATAGCCTGATCCATACCCTTGACCACATTCGCCATACTCCCCGTCACCTGCCTCATCGTAACCGCTGTCTGTACTTTCGAAGCCACCGCATCTATCCTTGATCCCAGCCGCAGCAAATTCAGGTTCTCGTTCTTCTTCCGTATCGCATTCTGGGCATAGATCTTCGCGATGTCGGAATGCCCTTGTTGGATAGCCTGCAGCGCTTCATATCAGGATTATTGCGAGCATGTACTGTGATCCGTATGCGCCATACCTTCTTCAGCTTCGCTTTCTCCGTCTGCTCATCTTTGCTCGCCTTCGCGGCTTGCCGGTTCAGTTGCTTGGTTGTGAACTATGTCCCCTCGTCAGTCAGTCGTGCTTCGACGTCAAGGGTGGTCGATATGATGCACCTTCAAGTTGAAGAGGGCTTTCTCCAGGCCGGCCATCTTGTCGGAATAGACTGCAAGCGTGAGTCGTGGTAGTCGATCAGGTTCTGCGGAGGGGTTGGAGGCTCTGTTGTCTAGATCGCTGCGGATGTGATCTCGAAATCTGGAGCCTAGTAAAGAATGGTGGAGTGTCACAGCGTTGATGATCGACCGAGGTGCGTCATGCGGGTTTATCACATGCGCTCTTGGCGTGGTTGCTGGTACCCTTCCTCGCCTTCCTCAATCCTACATTCACTTTCACGTTCCTCAACTTTTAACAATATGTCGAGATTCACGTACAGCTGTTCAATACATCATTCGATACTGAGTTTGCTGGTTGTTTTGTAGTTGTACGCGCATGCATGTGCTGGTTTTGAATGCAATACCCATGCCTGGCATGCCTCACCAGAAGGCAACCGGTCAGCCTCACGAAAAGGTAGGTATGGCTCATCATCTAATCATCATTGTCGTGTCTTGCCACCTTCCAGAGAGCATTCCATCCTTTGCGCACAAACAGTCCCAACCAGCATAGAGCGTGATAGAGTCAACAGAAGTACTTTCGATGCTGGGATATCCAGCCCGAGCAGCAGGACGATTCCCAGTCATCGTCCGATACATCTGGGGCGGCAGAAGCACACTCAACGCGGCCGACGTCTACGTTTCGCAACGATTCCACGGAACCATCTCACGTAGGCGATGGCTCTTGCTGGACGCTGCAGAGCTGGAGCTCATCGAACGATTGATCAACGAAGGATCGGATGAAGAGGTCTTCTCTTTTCGAAGGGCGCAGCTGGAGAGTGGTGCGAGTACGACTGTTGTGGTAAGCTCTCGGCAAAGGGTAGTGAGCGGCAACAAAATCACTGATAGCCCATGAACAGGGCTCGCTACTTGCCTCGATATGCACCATGATGCTCACCCTGGACAGCTTAAACCATGTCAACATTACGGTCCGAGGTTTGTTCACCATCAGTATGATGATCAGCTTGCTAGCAGTCTATTTTGCTTTGATACAGCAGCGAGAACTCGCTCTCCCTGCTAGTGCAGATATGTTCCGATGATGGCTCTGCAATGGCAGCACAAGGGCTATAGACGTGCCAGCATCTTTATCGTCGGACGATGTTGAGAAAGCGCAAATCGACTCGCAAGCCGCACGAAGTCCAGAACCCCGAAAAGTGACCGAGAGCTCACTCGCTGCGAACGTCTTACTACAAGCTTCGTTCGAACTGCTAGGCCTCGCCATCTCACTGTTCCTTGGTGGACTGGCCGCGTACCTAGGTCTTGTGATGGCTCAGCATGTAAAGCTTGGCACGGGGAAGTTGCCTGGGAACGTTGGCGTGTTTGCGGCCTTCATGGTGTCGACTGTGTTCTGTCTCTCCGTCTTCGGGCATATGCTTGGGCAGAAGGACAGAGAGCTGGCACGTTGCAGCAAACCCGCGACTGTCGAGCGAGAGCAAACCCGGCCACGCGGATCTGTAGACCATCAGAGAATATCGTGAGGAGATTTTCAAATTCGAATACACTATTTGGGTATCAGCTGTAGGTATAACTATACTGTACATTTATCATACAGGACATCCTGCCGTTCAGGTGTCCGTCATGGGCGGTTGTGCATAATGTTGTGCTAGCTCACCAACATAAGCCTAACAACACCTGCCTCGCCTCATGCCCTTCGTGATTTCATCGTTGACGTCCGTATCGTCGCTGTAATTCGTCAACCCGCCAGGCGTAATAGCTCCTAGCCAGCTCTTCCTCTTGTCGCCATAGCCCAGCCTGAACGACCCGTTACCAGCTTTGGGCAGATCGAAGTAGCCCTCTCCTCCATCCACACCAGGGGTTCTGCCCCGACTCTGCATGTTCTCCAGCAGCTTGAGATGCTCCAGCTTGCGGTGGTGCTGCTCGACCAACTTTCGCGTAATGATCCTGAACACCTCCTCGATGCCTTCGCCGTCTTTGGCACTGACCTCATGCGCGCAATCCCAGATCTGCTCATTGCCCCAAAATCCTGACGAGCGATTGCTGACCGGACTTGTGGTCACCACAGCAGGCGTAGTAGCCATGCCTTGAGCACTCCACGCGCCTGCCAACTGAACACTCGGTGTGGCAGTCTTTGCTGAAAGCTGTTCCGCAACATAGTTGACGCACCACTCGAACGGCACTTCTCTCTTCTCAGGGTGCGCAGAAGCTACGTCCGTCTTCGTCCCGACCACCTGCACAATGATATCTCCTCCACAATTCTCCTTCAGCTCGGTCATCCACCTTCCAACATCCTCAAAGCTCTTCTTGCTCGTGACATCGTAACACAAGATCGCTGCCTGCGCGCCTCGGTAGTACAATCGTGAAATCGAGCGAAATCTCTCCTGGCCAGCGGTATCCCAGATCTGCAAGCGTATCGTCGAGCCAGTTTCGGGGTCTTTCAGCGTCGAGATCGTGAATTGAGCTCCGACCGTCGACTGAGCCTTGCTCGGTGGTATGAACGCATTCTTCGCATGCCGGTGCACCAGTGATGTCTTGCCCACGCCTTGGCTACCGAGTATAACAAGCTTCGCTTCCAGCGTGTTGGGATGTGAGGTTGAGGTCATCCTGCGAAACTTTCTTCATGGCTCCGCAACCCCGACGATGAACGAACGTAACGGTTTTGCAGATCTCGGCGATATGAGTCGGATAAGAGTGAGCGAAAGAACTTTTGTACGAAAGAGTGACGACGCGGTGACGAGGGTGTGGTGGTGTGACTGCCCTGCTCGCGATTATACCGACGACACCCACTCACGATCAGGAAGCTCACCACGGCCAACACCCCACGAGAGAATGGAAGAAGCAATGCGCGAAGGAGCGTCGGGTGATACACCAAAGTGTGAACTAAGCAGAATATGGCGTGGTAGATGCACCCCAGGTGGAGATTGACGCCACCGACGACGGACGCCTCTCTCACCACAGCCGCATAAAGACATGGTCACATGCGACACCTCCGACCAGCTTGATGGACATCTGGATTGACCAGAAGGATGGCCACGATCTGGTACTCAGATGGCGTTACCGGCTTTGTGGAAAGGTAAGCCTATACCACGTGGAAGCCACACGGATGACCGTTGCATACACATGTAGGTAAGGAGAATGAACTTTCTTGCCCTCCGATGTATGTCAACAATCACCTACGAGAAGACATCGAAGGTAAGCATCTCCCTTTCAAAAAGCCATAAAAGAGCCGTCAGTGTACCCGATAATCTTTCGCTTCTTCTCTATCTCAACTACCTCTCAGAGAACTGCTTTCCTCTCTACGTTCGCATCTCGGAGGCCTACCTATCCAACGTCCGCAACCTAACTATCAAGATTACTATGGCGCCCGTTCTCCGCCTCGCCGCCTTCCTCGCACTGGCCATCTCCGCCATTGTCGCGGGACCAATTCCCGTCCGTCCGGAAAAGACCTCCCTGGCGACCATGCCACACCACCTCGTTGGCTTCCCCCACGGTCCTGGGCCTGCATTCACGCCCGCTCCCACCCCTGCAGGCGGATCCGAAGACATTGCACCAGTTTTTCCTCAACCGTGGCTAACATACGACCGCCTGCATGTCGGACTATGTTCAGCGCCCCCAGTTGAGACTGTCGAGACCGGGGTTAAGGACACCGCCAACACAGCGTCCGATCACGGCGAGGAGACTGGGCCGAGACTGAGCCCGCGGCCTCGGCGTGGGGCCCTCCGACGTTGCCACCGACTTCGATCCCTGGGCTGAAATCGAGGACCGCTTCGGACGCGAAGCCATCGAGAAAGCTATCGAAAATGGAATCGCTCTTCCGTGCAATCGTCATCAGCGGGAATATGTCCACCGCCACGGGGTTGTTGATCAGGGATACTGCCTTATGGACTGGGATAAATTCGAGGACTTGATGGGTAGAGTTGACAAGACAGATGACGTAGGAGGGTGGACGGGGGACAAGATGAGCTAGGGGTGAATCAACTATTAGCAAGGTGCTCGGAACTCTATCAATGTGCGCGGAGGTCGAGGTAGAAGTAGAGCGGTCTTAGACAGAGACGGAGAACGATTTTCTTTGTGACAGCACCAGAATTCCAGCGGCTCTCCTCCGTACAAGCAATGGACTTCCAAAATCCTAGCATTAGCCTCGTAATTATCTCCTCAGTGCCGTTTAGAATCAAAGGAATGGTCATATGTTGCGAAGAAAACTAGTAAATGGGGCTTTTAGACTGACGAGAAACGAGCGAGGGGAACATTCAAGGTATGTCTAGACACGTTCTATTTCTACACATGTATTAATCTCGATTGGAGACCATCACAAACGAGCCTTGCTTAACTCCTGGGCGATCGTATTCTTGACTCGCTTCACCGGAAGCTCTGCGATACTCTTGCCGGTCCAACACCTCGCCTGCTCGAAGCCTTGATAGATCATGGCTTCTGTGCCGAGAATGACTTCCCATCCAGCCTGCTTCGAGATCTCGGCAATCTCGGTCCAAACAACCGGGTGATAGCACATTTCCAGTATTGCCCCTGTATGAGGCTTACTGAGGAAACACTCCATTATCCGCCGTGCCTCCCACTCAGCTTCTGTGACAGGAGGGAAGTTCGGTACGCACGCCACGGCAGCTCCTGGTCCTTCGAGGGCCTCTGCTTGCGCCACTGTAGAAACGTGGACTAGCCCATCGCCGTAGCCTTGTGCTGTACACCAAGCAACTACAGCTTCGACTTCGCTTGGGTCCCGATTGACGAGATAGACAGTCTTGCATCCAAGGTACTCGACGAGGGCGTAGACCGCAGAGCGAGCAGCTCCGCCACCACCAACGACAAGACCTGGTCGATTACGGAACTTGCTGGCCGGGACATTCTGCAGGAAGCTCTCCCGTACGCCAGCGATGTCGGTGTTCGTGCCTACGAGTTTATCGTCTCGCCAGAAGACGGTATTGCAGGCCCCCACGGCCCGACATTCAGGTGTCAAATCGTCAAGATGTGGCAGTATGGCAATCTTGTGTGGCATAGTAACTCCAGAGCCTGTCATGCGAGTAAGTACACTGGAAGGAGAAGGATGTGGCAGTGCGTTACCGACCATAGCATTTCGAGCCACGTATGAGGCGAAGAAACTGCTTGATGTCCGTTGAGGATAATAGGAAGTAGTCCCAGTTCAGGCCTAGTGGTTCGAATATGGTTTGATGTAACAGAGGTGACAGCGAATGTGCGATAGGATAGCCGAAGAGATAGCCTTGACCGTCGAGGTGGTCTATCTTGGGCGGTTGGCATGTGATAATGCCGTTCGTAGCTTCCGTTGCCATCTCAGGGTTCCGTCTTGCAGGTAATGTTATGATAATGTGCTCCTTTCGAATGCTGCAGTCTTTCGCAGTATGAATCTTACGAAGGAGAACAATGATATGATGAAATCCGGATAAGAAGTCAAGACAAGATGGAAAGAAAGGCTCCTCAATGACTTGCTGATCGGCGTGAACAGATCATCAGCAGCGCAACATATTCTCACCTTCTGGAGACGTCTATCGCCGCTAGGCGGAACCAGCGCACTGTGAGGTGTGGTGTTGTCAAACATCACCGCGCTGTTTGTCTCTTCCGGAAATGTACAATCGACGTGACGAAAAGCGTGTCGCAGATCTGGGAAGAACACTCTTCCGACTCGAGCGGGACTTCCAACACCTCCTCTCATTCGCTCAGACCCCACACGAGAACTCCGATCTTAGCCTTCTTGAACGGCCAGATCCTGGAGGGTGTTCTGGCCGAGCGACTCATGGAAGCGATGGTTTCGAGGCGATGGTCCACCGCCGCCACCAAGAGCGTGTGGGTTGTCTTCCGGGTCGCCCAGGCTTGAGTGTTCCTCCGGGGTACGTACTGACACCCCATGGGACGTGTATAGCGTAGCTGGGGTATAAGACAACCACCTTCGCATCCTCTCTGCTCTCTTGTTCGGACAGTATTGCTGGGACATATTCCAGATCCCCCTCAGGTACCCATTGCAACGTGCTGCGTCTACGGACACACTCGACACTATGGGTCTCTCCACACTGGTCGAAGATCGGCCAACACCGAAGGCAGTCTACAACTGGAGGGTATATGCTTGTGCTGCCATTGCGTCCTTCGCATCATGCATGGTAAGCTAGAGTGACCTTTACGTGTGAATGGCTTTTGACCGTATACTAGAATGGCTACGATTCAGCTTTCATAGGCACGACTCTGGCCCTACCTTCCTTCACGGACGAATTCCGGTTCGACGACTTGAGTGACGAAAAGCTCGCTTTGACCAAGGCCAACATCGTCTCGGTATACCAAGCAGGAGCATTCTTCGGCGCTCTTTCGGCCTATTGCTCTGCTTACTTCCTTGGCCGCAAACGCAGCTTATGGGTGTACTCGATGATCTTTATCCTCGGTGCCGGCCTCATGTTGGGAGCAAACGGCGACCGTGGCCTGGGCCTCATCTACGGAGGTCGTGTCTTGGCCGGGATAGAAGTTGGTGGTGCATCCATGATAGTCCCAATCTACATGATTACATCTCTGAGATTGCCCCTCCAGCTGTTCGAGGCGCTCTCGTCGGAATATACGAGCTAGGCTGGCAGATAGGAGGTCTGGTCGGCTTCTGGGTAAGCACGATTACCGAGATGAGACGTCTCTTTTCGTCGCTGACATACTTCAGATCAACTTCGGATTGAACGAAACCATGGCCCCGAGTCATAAGCAATGGATAATACCTTTTGCCGTCCAGCTCATTCCCGCCGGACTCCTCTTCGCTGGAGCCTTCTGGATCAAGGAAAGTCCTCGCTGGCTGTTGAGCAAGGGCAAGCGTGAGCAAGCTATCAAAAACCTCTGCTGGATTCGCCATCTCTCGTCCGATGAGATATACATTGTGGAAGAGGTTGCTTTCCTGGATGCAGCACTGGAAGAGCAAGAGGGAGTCGTTGGGAGCGGCTTCTGGAAACCGTTCAAGGCTGTTGCTCGTAATCGACAAACGCAGTGGCGGTTCTTCCTTGGCGGTATGCTGTTCTTGTGGCAGAACGGATCAGGAATCAATGCGTACGTGACCACAACACCGTACTCTAACTCAAATATCTGCTAATATAGCTTCTAGGATCAACTACTACTCGCCTACCGTCTTCGCTTCTATCGGTATTACCGGCACAAACACCTCTTTCCTCACAACCGGCCTGTTTGGTGTCGTAAAGACATGCCTTACACTCGTATGGCTTTTCTTCCTTATTGACAGACTTGGACGAAGGAAGCTCCTCATGTTCGGCAGTGCCGGCGGGTGTATATGCATTTACATCATCGTGAGTGTGGTGAAGATGCCGACATCAAAATTTCATACGCTGACAATTTTGAAAGGAGGCTATATTTCATCCATCACCATCGTGTCCGATCCGGACGTGAGCAAGCCGCTCAGCTCTGGAGGCGTGGCGGCGGTGTTCTTCTTCTGTTTATGGACTGCTGTACGTGTCTCACTCCCTCCCTTCTTGTTTGAGTTGCTAATTTACTGCTACAGTTCTACACGCCATCTTGGAATGGAACACCATGGGGACTCAACTCAGAGATGTTTGACCAGAGCGTCCGATCCCTCGGGCAAGCCAGTGCAGCTGCCAACAATTGGTTTTGGTTGGTCGATCAGTCGTGAAACGATAAGCTCAAACTAATGTGTCTCCAGGTATTTCACCGTCAGTCGGTTCACACCTCAGATGTTTTTGAGCATGGGAAAGAATGGATGTGGCGTCTACTTCTTCTTCGCGTCTATGATGCTCTGCTCAATCGTCTTCGTCTTCTTCCTCATACCGGAGACGAAAGGCATCCCACTCGAGTCCGTGGACCGTCTCTTCGCAGTCAAGCCGATCTGGCGCGCGCACTCGACCATCCACGCCGAGGACGCGGCGACGGAAGTAGAGTTCAGGCACGATGCGGAGGGTGCTGGCTTGAGCGTAGCGAAGGAGAAGCTACATCACCTGGAGAAGACAGCGGAGGCATGAAAGTGAAATATCAGCGGACACCCACACACATCCGATCCTGTTACGCGTCTCTTCGAGTGTATATTGTACTAGCAGTCTAACGACGAGATGAATGACGACATATGCACATCTACACCGTCTCACTCTCGACTGTTGTGATGCCATAAGCAATCAGCTTTAACGGTTGGTTTTGGTTGTATCTGATCTAGTATACTGATAGCATGTATATGGCACCAGGGCTCTATCATACATCAAGAAGTGTCTATCAGCTGCGATCTGGTTGTGCTCTAGGTTGCACTCGCGACATCGACAGACACGCCCTCCTTCATAGCCTTCTTGATCGACTCACAAACTCTAAGGGCACTCACACCATCAACACCATTACATCTCGGTGCCTCCTTTCCTTTGATCACTTGGATGAAGTGTTCAATCTGTTGATCAAATGGCACAACGCTATTGATAGACAGCGTGTCTTCTGTTAACGTGTTTGACCAGCTGTGCTCATCTGTCGCTCGATGTGATGTTACCTTCATACCACCGACACTGAGCGTTCCCTCGGTTCCGAAGATCCGGTAGCAGTCTGCTCCCGCATGTGGGATGATGGGGTTCTCTCCGGTTGAGCTTTCGAAGTTGTGCTGCGATGGGGTCGAATCGCACAGCAAGAAGGTGCCTACGACTCCGGAAGCGAAGCGTATCAGTATAGCCGCGCCCTCTTCAGCTTCGTGTCCGCGTTGTGGTAGCATCTGCTCAGCATGCGCTCTCGTGATAGGTCCCAGAAGGTACTGCAGTATGTCTACCTCATGAATCATGTTGATGAGCACAACACCCCCACCTTCTGCGCTTGCTCTCCACTGAGTGGGAGGCTGGAAGTAGTCCTTCGGTTTGCAGAGCATCCATAAGCCAGATACTGCCAATGGCGTGCCGATCAACCCTTCCTCCAGAGCGGTCTTCGTGGCATCAATGTATCCATTGAACCAACGATGATTTCCCACAAGTAAGTTCATGCCACGTTCGTTGGCGAACGTCACCAGGTCGTCACCCGTGGACGAATCAACAGAGATTGGCTTCTCCACGAGCACGTTCATGCCACCGGACAAGAGTTCCTTCGACACGGCAACATGTGTGCTGTTTGGTGTGCTTACGATTGCGGCGTCTGGCTTGCAGTGCTCAAGCATTGCTGCGACCGACGGAAAAAGAGGTACTTCGAATGCTTCTGCTGCGTCTCTTGCCGCGAAGACCGGGTCGATGAGATACACAAGCCTGGCCTCTTCACAGGCCACGATCATTGTGCATATCGAAGTCCGATGTTGCCAGTGCCTACTACTGCAAAATCTATCGGTTCAGGTCTGCTCATTGTGCTGTGGTAGACGGTGTAAATAGCTGGGTACCGAAGCCTCTACGTACCTGGCGGCGCAGAAAAAGTGTTCAGGGAGAGTGCTGGCAGCACAACGTAGTCCTGCAATCTCGAAGCACGAATCAGTCTCCTGCACTATCCCGCGACATCGTGTCATAATGTGGAGGCAGCTTGTTTAGGAGATTGATATTGGATCCACAAGGTGAGGATGGACTTGGAGGGATGAACATTCTGCCGAACCGGGAGCTTTCACCACGATCCGCTTCGTACTCGCCACGGGAAGAAAGAACATCACGCGTACGGCGATATCTGGTAATGTGCTTCCAGAGCGCAAGGATCGGTTGCAAATGCCGCTTTCCTATGTAAGTACATATTAGTTACCTTTAGATGCACATCAATTGAGAATCGAAGCCACCATATCCTTACTGCAAGTCCACAATCAAGACATTGTTTGCCTACACGCGCCCCTAGCATTGAGATTAAGCATGTCATGCCGTCCAGCAATATCATCGCACTCTCTGGGCCGAGCCTGGGTCCACGATATCGAACCCAAACTCGACCAGGCTGCCCGATATGGCTTCGATATTGAGGTGTTCTATGAGGACCTCCATTACGTCGCCCAAGCACTTCCCGGTGGGCCAACGTCCGACAATCAACTGCAGGCCGCAAAGATGATTCGCAAGATGTGCGACGATCGAAGCATCTCGATCGTTTGCCTGCAGCCGTTCATGCACTACGAAGGGCTTCGTGATCGCGCAGCCCACCAGCGACGGCTCCAGGAGATGATCTTGTGGATACAACTGGCTCAGGCGCTCGGGACCAGTATCATCTCGGTCCCTTCCACATGTTTGTCTGCTCAAGAGGCTAGTGGTGACATCGACCTTATCGTACGGGATATGAGAGAACTCGCCGAACTTGCGGCACCCGAACAGATACAGGTCGCGTACGAGAGCCTTGCTTGGGGCACACATATCGACACATGGGACCAGGCGTGGGATGTCGTTGAGAAAGTCGACCGGCCGAACTTTGGCATCTGCCTAGACACCTTCAATATTGCCGCGAGAGTCTATGCGGATTCAGCAGCACCTTCACGAAGAACCGAATCCGCGGAACAGAGTATGCGTGCCTCTATCAAACGCATGGTCGACACGATTGACGTCCAGAAGATAGTCTACGTCCAGGTTGTGGACGCGGAACTTCTTCCAGAGCCTCTCATCGAAGGTCATCCGTATTACAGGTCAGATCAGCCTGCTCGGATGTCATGGTCGAGAAATTGCAGGTTGTTCTATGGCGAGTACGACCGAGGCGCGTACCTTCCGATCAAAGACATCCTTGGTGGAATCCTGAATGGCCTGGGATACCGAGGCTGGGTCAGTGCCGAGATGTTCAACGCGAGTCTGGTCGAGGCTGGTCCGCTGGTGCCAGAACAGCACGCACGAAGAGCTGCAGCATCATGGCAAAAGATCGTGGAGGATTTTGGTCTTGTGTCAACGTCGCAGCGCCACGGAAACACCTCTCCGGGATTGGCGTCGGCGATTCCACCACGAGCTCAGCTTTAGCCATGCCACGGACCGCCAATCAAGTTGAGACAGTCACAGGTAGCAGCTACATGCAGTGATCTCGCTTGGTACATCAAACTCTCGTCATGTCGGCTTACCCAAAGGCTGGGCCAGGCATCAGAGCCTGTCGAAGTCCAGGATTATGCGAGATGCGTGGGCGACAATATCGACTATAGCATCCATGATCCCACAATTGAAAGTTGAGGTCTTTAGGTTTCGGTCGGCAGGTAGCCTGCACCAAAGAACTCAGCAAGGTCGAGATCTGGGAACCCAAGATTATGCATGAAGTGTGGATTATGCGAGGACTCCTGTCGTTCTAGTGTCGAAAGCTCATCGAAAATGTCGGAAGAAGCGTTTTTAGCTCCGGATAGAGTATTCGATAGCTGCACCGGACTTTGAAACGTTGGCCATAGCATGCCCAAGCCTGTTTGTGCAAGGTCCAAACCGGTCTGACTGCTGTCGTTCGGAATCGTCATGAAAGCGTGACCTCGCTCAGAGGCAGACTGTGAGGTGACATCTTGGGGATCTGCCGGGTTGGCATCTGGTAAAGTCCAAGTAGGGTTGAGATCGGGCCTAGCATCAGATGTCCAGTTCAAAGTTTTGCCCTCCATATTCTTGCAGAAAGCCATAGTAAGGTCAAACGGTAATATCCTTCGCTGTTGTGTCGAAGCGTTTCGAAGAAGCGCCGACACCACAGGATCATTCAAGCCGCTAATCGTGGCACAGTCAAGTCCGTCACCTGCGTACTTGGTGTCTACCATGCGCAGATGAAATCTGACCAATTCATTGAGTGTACTGAAGGCCTTGGTAGGAGCTTTCGCCACAGGATGCCCGGATGAAATGTTGAGTGGGTCGCTCCAGGGTTCCCATTCGTCCATACCATCTTCATCTACGAAGCCAACTCGCCTGATATAATCTGTTGTAAAGTGCCCGACTGTGCGGAGCCGACACGCAAGCGCGGTCTCAATCACGAAAGCTGCTAGTTGCACATGACAACACCGTCTCGCAGTCTGTCCTATATTCGCGAGGAGCTGAAATAAGTGGAGCAAACGTACCACTGAGCCCACTCTCAGCCATGCCGATAGAATCTGGTCTCTCTGGAAATCGTCCAGCGCCCTCAGCAGGAGTGCTCTAATATGGGGAACCTCGTACGGTGCGTTGCCAGCCGGGAGCAGACTATCAGCATGTTGGCGTATCTGGCCGAGGTCGCCTGAGCTAGCATCGTTGTCTCCGAGCTGAGTTGCAGCCAGAGCCATAATACTCCATAGTTCAGCGTGCTCCGCGCTATTGGACTGCTCCCGTGACAAACCACTCGGAGGGTACGAGTACATCACCCGCAAAATACTGTGCTTCTCTGTCATTGGCAGCCAAGAATGCGTGAAAGCAAAGTACAACTCCAGGAGAGCGGAAGCATTATGAGGCAGCCGGTGATTCGTGGTGATTGTGTCTACCTTGGTAGGCTGCATATCTATTAGACTCGTAGAAACGTCCATGAGGTCTGCGTAGCCAACATCATGCTGAGGCGGATCTTGCTCCACCGGAGTCGAGAGTGATGGCGACCGGTAGGATGTTGGAGCATCCACAATATCATCAGAAGTGCTGGAAGCGGGTAATACACTTTCAGAGATGAGCGGGCCATTCTCGTCCATCTGCGCTCCCGAAAGAAGCTGCTCGATCTGTTTGTTGACTAGACATTGCCTCCAGGAGAGATGTAGCTCCTCTGTTACACCTGGGTCATCCCCACTGATGATACAACGAGCGTTGCTGTTATCGTTGGGCAGTTCTTTCGACAGCTTCCTTTCGGCCTCCGGGTATTGCTGAAAAATCCATCCTAGGGTAACCTCCAGTGTGCGGATGTAATTAGGTTGTATTCCCCGTTTTTTGGGTTGGGCGAGGTAAGAGCAGGACCGTTGCAACGAGCAACAAGTCCGACAGCTGGGTTGAACCCCATCGCAGCGCTCTCTGCTCGCTCGACACTGATCGCAAGCACGCGAGACCCGTGAACGTTTCGTGGGTTGCTGACTGCTCCCATCATCCGAAGCGCGTTTGGTACGCCGTATGGTCTCGCCGTTTCCTTTGTCCATCGAAGCTGTAGTCTATCATATCGAGGTCTCTCAAAACGTCCGGCAAGACCACACCTCCTGAAAGAGTGCTCCAAAAAGATGGTCATCAGTTAGGTCGCTCCCGAACGCAAAGGTGGAGTTAGACTAGGCCGCGCCGAGACGTCGTCGGTCGGGAGAAATAGGCGTTGTGGTGGCGTTCGGACCGGCTAAGCTCATATCCGACGACGACATCGTCCAACAGATGCTCAACTTGGTACCATGTCGTTCCTACGGGTTGTACTCGCGCAGTATTGGAAAATCGAAGGGGCTGTATGTACACGATGGCTGGAGCACACGCAGGCGTGAAGCGCTCGTACCATGACATGAATGCAGCATCACCCAATCCCACAGCCACCCCGTCAGACCTGCGTTCAGTAGTCACCCCAGCAAGGACGGCACATTCAACTCTAGACGCGAGTGGGATTATTAGAGATGTCAGACAGGCCAGATCGTCACCTGGGCCTATTCTCACAACCCGAGAGGCACTATTCGACCCAGCCGCGTCCATCATTCTCATCGGCGTTCGTGGTGTGGGTAAACGCACGCTATCGGTCCTGACTGCAACAGCCTTCGCCCGCCGCCTAAGAGATACCGAACGGGCCTTTCAAGATGCTGTTGGAACACCATCCAGTGTCTATCGCCAGGCTCGCAACCACCAGGAGTATCAGGATAAACGAAACGAAGTCCTCAGAAAACTACTGAAGGATGATGACAAGGGCGCTGTCATCATCGCCACATTTGCTGACCTGGAAGGCAAAGGCATCGATATCATTCGCGATTTCTCACGCACGCACCCCGTCATACATGTGGTTCGAGACGCTGCTGGCATTTATGAGTGCGTTCAAGGCTT
The DNA here is from genome assembly GCA_033117895.1 of Extremus antarcticus. Lineage (NCBI taxonomy): Eukaryota > Fungi > Ascomycota > Dothideomycetes > Mycosphaerellales > Extremaceae > Extremus > Extremus antarcticus. The sequence continues at coordinate 144,865 of JAWDJX010000034.1, read as the reverse complement.
GCCGGAGGGGAGGATTAGGGAGCTACTGCTTGGAAGTGGCTCCGCCATGCGAGCGTGCTCCAATTACGAGTTTTATAACTTATCTGAACCTATTCCTGACGCCTGGAAACGGCGTGCTACCATATCACCTGGTTCTGAGCAGCAGGGCTCTCATCAAGCCAACGGGAATGGGCGGACTCTCTTATTGAAGAGGGTGGAGCGTGATTTCCATCGATTCTTGCGGAACATCATTGGTGACGATCAGAGACGAGCAGCCCACCAATCGTCCTACCCTTTATCTCAAGTTGCCTTGGAGCAGCGGAATCATACGCTCGCAGTCCGTGTTGGCATCGCCGATGTTCTAGGCGACAACGCAGACATTGAAAGTATGCAAGTCGGCGCCGACTGTATCGAGATGGTATACGAGATTGGGGATGAACAGATTGATTCGGCTTTCAATGACATCTCTCTGGCATTCGCGAAAGTACGGAGGGCCTCAATACTGCCAATATTGCTCCATGTGAAACCTCATGATCGACACATGGCGAGCAACGCAGTCGAACAACGGATTCTCGACGTGACGAAACTTTGTCTGAGACTCTCTCCCGAGTTTTGTGCCTTCGATCTATCATTGCCAGATGTCCATCTGAAGCGACTGACTGCTGTCAAAGGCAATTGTGTTCCTATAGGCGTCCTGGAGCTGCTGGATCGTCCGACCCAAGGATGGCAGGATATGATTTGTGTTGAGCGCTTTCGACAGGCAGCGAGACTAGGCTGCTCGAGCTTCAGACTGACAATGCCAACTACGAGAGTGGAGGACGTATTTGACGTTAAAAGCTTCCGGTGTACAGCGGAAGCACTGAAGCTGGAAACACGCCTATCTGCTTATAGTACTGGACCACAAGGGATGCTCTCGAGATGTTTCAACTCGTTCCTCACGACAGTGTCGCCACGCTTAGACGTCCGGGGCAGCCTAGGGCGAGACGACCAGCACAAGTCGACCGCCAATGATGTTACGAAAGCACGGTTCGCCAACGGTATCCTCGAGCCCTTGAAATTCTTCGTCTTTGGAGCCGATGTCAGCTATTCGCTCTCGCCAGCAATGCACAATGCTGCGTTCAAGGCGTGCAGCCTGCGGTACTCCTACGAAGCTCGTTCATCGAACGGCCTCGAGGAGCTCAAGTGCGTCTTTGGACAAGCAGATTTCGGGGGCGCTTCTGTCGCACAACCATTCAAGACGACGTTACTACCGCTATTAGATGGCTTGAGTCCACACGCCAGAGTCATAGGTGCGATCAACACGGTTGTGCCCCTCCGTGAGCTCAACTCGGATGATTCGATTCCCGATGATCTTGCAATCATCACAAGGCGGCATCGCCAAGGACCAGTGAAGGCACTGTACGGTTTCAATACTGGTAAGTACCGCTTCTGCTTGCGCTCTGCTGCGCTCCACTGGCCTACTTGCTAACACGGAGAAAGACTGGATTGGTATCCGTGCCTGTATCCGACGTGGTCTGTCACCTGCGAACACCGTTCGAACTCATAGTACTGCCGTTGTCTGTGGTGCCGGAGGTATGGCACGCTCTGCGGTCTACTCCTTGCTATCGCTCGGCGTCAAAGACATCGTCATCTGCAACCGAACCACCAAACATGCCACAGCGCTTGCAGGCCATTACAACGAGCTCATTCAGGCCGGCAGTGTGCCCGGTCTTGACTCCGACCAGAGCAAACCTCATATACACGTGCTGCCCGCGATTTCAAGCTCTTGGCCGGAGGATTTGCGACAGCCGACAATGATCATCAGCGGAATTCCAAGGCAGGAAGCAGGACAGCCGCCGGTCAACTTCTCCCTGCCCGATTCGTGGTTGAAAAGTTCGACAGGGGGGATAGTGCTAGAAGTAAGTCGTGATATGCTGGAGATGCGGAGACATACTAACGACGCTATAGCTTGCTTATCGCCAGGGTGTCTCAACGCTGGCTGGACAGGTCGGTACCAAAGCGCAGCAAGGATGGATATTTATGGATGGCATTGATATGTGAGGACCTCATCTCGCGGTCCCGCTTCTGGGGCCTATGCTGATCGGAACTGTAGGCTACCCGAGCAAGCGTTTGCACAATTTGAGCTGTTCACCGGCCGACGTGCTCCGCGGGGAACGATGAAAAATGAAGTATTGAAACACCGTCCACTCGAGAAAAGCTAAATAGGTAGGACAAGGCGACTGCCTACGTAAAATAGCGATCTCCGACACAGCAAGCTAAGAGCAAGCCACTGCTCGCATCGATATATTCATATCGGTCTACCGGCAACCTTGAGAGGATGCGCCTCTGTGTTGTAGACCCACCGATTTCCGTCTTGGTTGACCTGCCAGTCTGCCTACGGGGAAAAGCGAGTCAGCGTGTGTCTCGGCCATTTCTGGGAAATGAAAAGGTCGCAGAGCGCAACATGTAGTGCGATGGTGTCTTGGAGAACCCTTTCACCCATCAATACTCACATCAGGTGCGTGTATCAGGTAGCTGCAGCGTCTTGTTAGCCATTATTTCCCATTGGGTCTTGACCATGCGCTCATACCTGTATTTCAGCGTCTCCGCAAAGAAATACGAGTCTTGGCCGTTCAAGAAGCCGCCGCCGTTGGGAGCATTCACGTCGTTTATTTCGGCGAAACCGGAACCAGTTCTGCATGTTGCGTTGATGGCTTTGAAGCCGTTCCAAGCCTGCAGAACAGAAGGACGAGGGTTAGCAAGTGTCTCAGCGTTCACGAGAAGTCTAAATGGTCTCAAAGCACGAGATGGACTCCGACCGGGTCTCGGAGACCCCTTCTAGTGCTTACCCACTGCACGACCATGTCAGCGAGTGTTGCTCAATGCAAGGTGATGAGTACGTACGTCTTGATATATCCTGTTGCCAGTAGCGCGGTAGGCGTAGTAGAAGCTCTCAATGACTTCTGGACGCAGCACGTAGGCTCCAGCAGTTATGTAGAAGCCAGCACGTTCATAGAACTCTTGTTGATCAGTCGGCACGGTAGATGCATCCCAGGCGAACCCTTCTGGGCCAATGCCGGTGAGAGTCTGGCTGTAGGTGTTTTCGCAGGATTCGACGAGTGAGAGACCGAAGTCGATGTATTTCTGCTCCTTGAGCACGAGTCCCCCAAGGATGAAGTTACCGCCGTCAAAGCATGCCAGATGGCCAGATGCCCGGTCCAAGGTGCCTGATGGGTAGGGTTAGCAAGTGTCTCACAGCTGTGGATGGGAAGTAAAAAGTTTTAGAGCACCGCACTGTGCGTAATGCTATCTCGGAGAGCTTGACGTACGATTGTTGAATGCGGCCAAGTAGGTGAGCTCCGGGCGGCTGGATGGGTGTGATGCGAGGTACTTGATAGTGCTGTCGGCGGCAAGAATCCAGCGGTCTTTGTAGGTTGAGAACCGGTCCGGATCGTAGACGTACATCCTAAGAACAGAAGGGTCAGCGTCTCGAATTTGTCGACGAGGTCAAAAGGTCTCAGGGCAAAACATAGAGTCCGATCGTGTCTCGGAGAACCATGTACCTACTTGATGAGGTACTCGTAGAAGCTGTCAGCTCCACCGTTCCAGCCACCAGATGCATCCTGGAACAAGCCAGTATTGACATCCACCAACGAGCCGACGAGACCTGGAAACGATTGTGCCCAGCTCTAGAAATGGCACGTCAGTAACAACATCATCTGGCAATGTAGGAGAATGTATAGATTCGAGGCGATCGATGATCTCTCCGCACTCGACCTGGAGACGACGCCACTGCAGTGGATGACCTGACCTCGGTGAAACGAAGCGGTTTTGGAGAACTCACCGGACTCGGTTGCAAAAGATAGCTCTCGCCCCTCTGTGCAAGCCTTCCGTATGTCTCGTTTCCAGTCAAGTCCGACAAATGTGTCCACTCTAGCACCAACGTCCCAATCGTAGCCAAGCCATTCGTGGTCGATCCATCCGTGCTTCGGGTGTTGAGGTATAAGTTGTTGTTAGGTATCCCCGTTGGCGTTTCGAAAGCGTAGCTCATGTTGTTCGCCAGGTTTTTGGCCTGTTCCAGCAGCATCGGGATGTTCCTCTTGTTCTCTGCGCTTGCCAAGTGAGCGAGGGGACCAGACAGGAGATCGTAGCCCGAGAGTAGCCCGCCCATATAACGAATCGTGGTTTCGAATAAGCTGACCGAGTCGCTGGTGGCGCTGGCGCTCCAGTCGATGGTCGGAATGTAGCAGACGATCTGGTTGACGATGGACGGGATCTCCATCACGAGGGCGGTGGAGAGAGCGTCGGCAGCAGAAGCACCCCAGCCATTGCGTGGGTTTCTGTATGAGTTATTGACAGGACGGAGCTCGTCGGCAGGCAATGCGAAGCGGTGGTATCCAGTCCAAGCAAACAAAAACGCCTCCTTGACGGTGGCTGCTCGATCAACAGTCTCCTGCTTCCCATCGCCATCGCCGCCAGCGTAGTGCCTGATAATAGGCTGTGGTGCTGGTCGGTACGAAGGAGAGGCTGGTCCGGCGGCGGCGAAGGAGGCTCCAAGCACAGCGATCGAAAGAATGGAGTAGAGCATATTGAGTACCTCTCGAAGAATTGAATGGATGAATGAGCGTAATGACGCTGCTTTGAGATGTAGAGAAGCGCAAAAGAGCCTTGAGAGCAAGGACTGGCCGCAGCATGGAAAGATCACTCAAAGGAGGGCGATGCTGCCTTCCTTACATACCTCTCCGCCATCGCAACAGCAACGCTGAAGCAAGATCAGCCACTGTAGTGCCGTCGTCCTTGTTCTTGTATTCGAGAGCCGGGCAGCTGGCAGGCAAGAGCATTTGTTCAGGGATGGAAAGACCACTTAGGTGTACGAAGCCCTTTCCTTCGCCTCATCATTCTCCAGGACAAGCATCGAGCAACAAGCGGCGCTTTGAGACCTCGAAGACTTGGTCTGCAACTCGGAGACACTTGTTAACCCAGTTGCGTATCATCATCGAAGGTAGCTGCAATTGCCATCTGCAGTTGAGGTAAGCGGAACTCTCATCTCCCCAGCATAATTCAGTTCACTGAGACAATGAAAGGACGCTCGAGAGAAGATGGGTGGTCGCTTTTGCGGAGATGTGGTCGGGCTGGAGAAAGCAACAGGTACCTATGGTAAAGCCTTGCGCACTGCGCCTCTCATGGACGGGATTGTCTCTGGGCGCAAGATACGACGACCCCGTCGCACAGGCTTTTGTTTGTGCTTGCGGGGAACAAAAGCATGAGTATGCGGGTGTCGCCTTACGCGTACAGGCTGATCTGGTAGAACACGGCCACTTTGACTAAAGACGGGTTTATGTACCTACATGTATGTGCTGGGGTGATTTGCATTGTGCTGATCTCCAACTGTCCTTCATTGTTCACGTACTAACGTCATATCTCTCCCAACGTTTTTGTTTCTAGCAATTCTGGAGATGCTAGTCAAGCAGCCAACATAAAGTTATCGCTCTCAAGTAGGCTACTGCTCGCCACAAAACTGAAACCGCCGAAGGCTGCACGAGAGTCAGCAGTGACTTGGAGATGATGTTCGCTAGACTTACGATTGTGCTCCTCAGCCACGATCCGAGACGCCTGCATACGCTCATCGAACATCTGGCTATCGCGCGTCACAACCGGGCTCAACGGCAGATCCGTAAACTCGGCATCGAAGTTCTCCGCCAGCTCAGGATCCGTAATGACCGGTCTGATCGGAGGCTCGAGCTCCCGCTTCTCAAGCTTCTTCCAGTCGATCTTCCGGAAGAAGCGATGAGTCTTCAAAGTCTTCAAGTCCTTCGTGGTGTGGCCACCGAGTCGCTTGTTCGGTTCTTTGCGCAGAAGACGCGTGAGTAGATCCTTCGCGTCGGGTCCGAGGAAGTACGGTAGCTGTAGTTTCTGCTTGAGAATGTTCGATTGAATCTTGGCGTGGTTGTTGCCACCAAATGGCGGGCTCCCGGTGAGGAGATCGAAGCCGATAGCTCCGAGGCTCCACCAGTCGACTGCAAAGTCGTAGTCCTCCCCTTTGATGACTTCGGGAGCCATGTATTCGATCGTACCCAGGATGCTGTTGGCACGCTCGGATTCCTCCTCGAGTGCAACCTTCGATAGGCCGAAGTCGGTGAGCAGTAGATGTCCTTCGGCATCCAGCAAACAATTCTCAGGCTTGAGGTCGCGGTAGATGACGCGCACGTTGTGGTGCAGGTGCTCCAGAGCAAGGACCATCTCCGCCATGTAGAAAGCGGCGACCTCTTCGGAGAACATGCGCTCCATCGCCAGATGATGGAAGAGCTCGCCTCCCTGCGCATACTCTAGGATAAGGTAGAGTTTCTCCTGGTCCTGGAACGCGTAGAAGAGCTTGACCACGAAAGGATGCCTGTTGACTGACTCAAGGATGGTGCGTTCAGTACGGGTCTGCTCGACGAGGCGCTTGTGCACGGTCAGACTCGCCTTCTTAAACTGCTTTTGGGCATAAAGGCGGCCGGTTTCACGCTGTCGAACCAAGTTTACCACGCCGAACGCACCCTTGCCAAGACATCGCAGACCTTCGAAGTCGTCTGCGCACATCTTACGGTGTACGGATTTGGTGTGTAGGCCGCCTTCGATAGCCTGAGAAGCAAAGATCGGAGTGCAAGAGCCAGCGTCCTGGCTGACGAAGTCTTCGTCAAGAGGCACATCGTAGGTCTCCAACTCGGTTCTGTCACCGTCGCTACCTCGCGAAGGAGTCGTGGCCGAACTATCGTAGCCGTTGGACTCGTTCGACAGTACTCGGGCCATGCTTGGCTTACGCTGCTCGCCATCGAGTGCGAGTGCATCGAGCCGTGACCGGAGCGCGCTCAAGCCGCCATATGAGGGAGATGGCCTCAACGCTGGGCTGCCCGGACTGTCTCCGATCTTCATTGCGCCAAGTCGCGGTGTGCTGACAGCAGACATGTCTGATTCTTCGCCGCCGGATGTCACAGGGGTGTGAAAGCCTCGAACAATCTTGGCAGCAGGTGCTCCTGGCGCCATGTTCCTCTTCTTGTTCTTCTTCCGCTTTTTCGCCTTTTCACGGATTGCCTCGTGGTCCAGCTTTGGCATAGGCATGATATCCTCTGTGGGTGCATCACGAACCGGTGCCGGCATACGGGCTGAAGATGCGATCCCAATAGGCGGAGTGGGTTGAGCTTCGAGCATAGTCACGCTCCTGCCGCTGTCGATGTCCATTGCTGGCATCTTTCCAAAGCTGAGTCGGGTGGGCAATTAGGTATGGTCCCGGATCGTCGTACTGGTCTGGCGCTTGTGCTACAGACTCACTATGTCATGCGCGGCCTGGTATGGGGGTTTCCTGATGATTCCAAGAATGGTGTAAATTCACAGGTGACAGCGCGCTCGGCGCACCAGTCATTCGTCAAATTCTGTCGTCGCTATAGCGGAAGCTTTCGCCCACCGTTCAAGGTGGGCTCAGAGCAAGTAGCCACACCACGTAGTCGAACTGCACTGGAGACAGGGTTGGCAGCTGGCAGCTGGTTGCAGCGAAGTCGTCGCCGTTTGCGCGTCGAAGGCCGGAAGAAGGCAATGTGATGTGAGAACCCATAGATGTCATAGGGGTTGTGTGTGGTACTATTTGCGTCGTCAGGTCTCTTCCTGACGAGTGTGCGATTTGTGAATGCTGTTGTTTTGTCGTGGTTGCAGTGGAGGTGGAGGAGAAGTTGGAAGTCGCGAGCGTGATGAGACGCCGAAAAACCGCTTGCGGAGAAATGCGGCCCGAGCGTTGCGCGCTAACAACATGAATAGACTTTGCAGGTGCTTTCACATGCATTTCGACTTGCCTTTACTCGACCCCGAAGACTACTACGTCTGTCTCAATTCGACCTTCATGATGCGCAAGTCGCAGACACAGGGAAATGAGAGGTAAAGCGGTAGAAGAGATATTGAAAGCATCCCATGCCATTGCATTAATCATCACGTAACTGTTGTTCTGAGAAAAGTTCCGGGTTGGCGATCTTCAGGTGCTGCGTGTTCAGGACCTGGAAAATCTCCACCGCCTTCCTGTTATGGACCTCATCTTTCACCCCTCCCCACCTGTCCGGATGCCACGGCGCGCAAGAGAACTTGGGGCTTTTGCCACGGAATACATGCTGGATGTTGTGTTTGCAAGCATCCAAAATGCGATCTCTCCTTGTCTCGGTACATTTTGCGCGACCACATGCCCACGCAGGAGGATCGGGGAACTGCTCCATGTGCTCCTTATCTGCGAGTGCAGCTTTCACTTTGGCCAGGTATCGGAAGGTTTCCTCGTCAGATGGTGGGTGCAAAGAGAACAGGCCAAAGCGGTGGTGGGTGGACGGGGTCTGAGGCGTATCTTCGTCTGGAGTTAGAGGTACGCTCTGATACCGGGGAGCCTTGCCCGGGTAGGTGGGACTCGGTGGCCTAGTGTCCCGATGCATGTACCGCGAGTATGCCTTCGATGTTCGTCGGAAGAAGCCTTCCTCCTTTGCTTCGTCGTTCGTGGTCTTCTTTAGCGCGCTGGCGCTCTTGTTCTTGGAAGTATTCTTCCTCTTGTCTGGCTTCATCGAACCTGGCATGGGCTTCTTCCCGCTTCTGCCACGCGGCTTCCGTATTGTTCAAGGCCTCGGTGTCTTTTTTGCTCGCAGTTTCAACAATCGACTGAAGATGATTGATTTCCTGGAAAGCAGCATCCCGGTCGAACTTCATTTGCTCCCTTGCTTCCAGCCCCGGCACGCCACTTGAGTTAAGCTCAGGCGATTGTCTAAGACTAGTCCAATACCGCACGACATGCTCAAGAAGATTGAACTCGGCCTGATGCTGACGTATTCGTGCATCGGATACTGCACTCAACTGGACGTACTCGCGGCCGGCTGCTTCGAACTCGTCCTGTAGGCGCCGAAGGTTGTCTTGTGGATTTGGTCCCATCTTGGTGTTGTGGTTGATTTTGGCTTGGTAAGTTGAAGAAGTGTTCGCCGTGGTGGACTGTTGTGTTGTAAAGGAACCGAGCAACAGCAAATGTTTCTGTCTTGGTGTGATGAACTTTTCTGGGTAAATGAACGATAGTAATAAATATTACTGTGGAGAAGATTTGCACAGTACGAAATGCCACATGGATGCTTTGGGAATGCGCTTTAAAAGACAATGGAATTAGACCATACCGACTGTCCATACACAAAGGGCAACAACGACTACCGGATTCGGCGAAGCCATCAAAGAAAATTGCTTGTTACAGTGCGTACAGGACGCATTCGGCAACAACAGCTTAACTTCAGATGCCAATGGCTCTGCGTCCATCTTCGATTCTGCTTCCGTCGAGCCACTTAGCAAAACAAGTGGCAGCAGTACCGCGGCAGCACGATGGTCGTGAGCCTGCAGGAGAACGTTATGTCTTGGCCATTGCCAGGACATACGAGTTCCTTCTCAGCCGGAAGCGATGCGCTACTCGTGCGGACACATGGCCATGTATGAGTATTTCGAAGTGTGAGGTGCGAGTGGTGCCCTGATAAGACTCATCGTCCCTTGGTGTACATCGCTAAAATTGTCACTTTGAGAATGCAAGACATCTTCGGAGTCGCGGTCCTTGGCTGCGAGATACCGCCGCCGGTCGAGTGTAATATGAACCCGTAAAGTGTATCAGAGGAGATTGTATGGAGGAATCAAAAGACGAGGCCATACCAGAGGTGAAGTAGCAGCACGAGGACCCTTCCGCGCTGCGATTGGCCAGAATGGCGTCAATCTACGTGCCTCGCGTTGCCCTGCACCTCTTTTTTCCACCCGTTCTCGTCTTCCCTCGCCACGCCGCATCCCAACAAGCCATTGGAGCACTTCCTCGTGCACATGCTGATAGGCTGAGACGCGGCGACGGGCATCGTGTGTATCGCGGGGCATGGTGGGCATGATGGCGGGGCCAATGGACGCGATGAGCTTCTCGCTGGTTGATTATTGACATGTGCTCGTCGCTCAAGGTACCGGCTGTTGGTCTCACAAGCTCAAGGTTAGTTGATTGTACCTTACAGTCCATGGCGCCGAAGACTCTTAGGCAAGTACATCTGCTCGTGCACTTTTTTTTCTTTCCTCTCTCACACTCAAGCTACTCTTACCGCTGAGCACACGACCTGGGTGCCCGTCCCTCATCATGGCGTCCCTCGCAGCAGACTTCTTCCGCCGAGTAGCAGATCCATTTTCTCAAGTCACGTTGGCAACGTGGTGTCTCATTATTGTTGTCCTGGCATACCTCCTACTCTCTTTTACTGAACTCAGCCTTCTCCGCAAGACCTACAATGCGCTCCGGCATTATGGCACTTTCGCCTACACCTGCTTCCTCAAGCCGCACTCTGGAGACAACACTGGCAAGCAACAGGACGCTTTGGAGAGTTTCTACAGCTCGCAAGCTAGTATCTACGATGCCACACGAGCCAAGCTCCTACAAGGCCGGGAGGACATGCTGGCTCTGGTAGGAGCGCAGCTCAAGAACCGAAGAGACACCGATCAGCTCAGCAAGAAACCAATCTGGGTTGACATTGGTGGAGGGACTGGGTGGAATATCGAACAGATGCAAAGTCAGCTAGATGTCCAGACATTCTTCCACGCTGTCTACCTGGTCGATCTGAGCAGCTCTCTCTGCGAAGTGGCACGCCAGCGCTTCCACCGCCTGGGTTGGAAAAATGTGCACGTGATCTGTGAGGACGCTCGCACCTTCCGCCTCTCGGACTACGAAGCGGGCGTGGATGATTCGCAAAGAGAATTCAGCATTGGCAAGTCTGTCTACGAAGAGGATGCTCGAGATGCTGTGGGCGCGGATCTCTTGACCATGTCTTACAGTCTGAGCATGATTCCAGAGTTCCACTCAGCCATCGACAGCATCACCAACCTGCTCTCTCCCACTGGCATTGTCGGCGTGGTCGACTTTTACGTTCAGAACCAGATCGAGTTCCAGAGCCGCAACTATATTGGTGGAGCTATCGACAGGCATTGCATGTGGGTCAGCCGAGTGTTCTGGAGAACTTGGTTCGAGCTGGACCGCGTCAATCTGGAGTCCGCGCGCCGTGACTACATCGAGTACAAGTTTGGCACTATCCTCTCTACTAACCGCCGATGTCGGCTGTTTGGGTTGCGGATACCTTTCTACATATTCGTGGGCTGCACTCGCAGCACGGCAAACTCCATTCACCAGCTCGAGGCCGTGGATGCTGCAGTGACCGAGAGCCCGTTCATCTCGGCGTTGGACCTTCATGCTCAGACTCTCAACCCCAAGGTGCGCCGAAGCTCGAGCACGGAGAGAAGAAGCAAAGCCTACGATACCGCCGTTATCAATCTTGCATCCAGTCTGCCACTTCCAGCGGCATACTATCAGAGTAACAAGACCCGCATATACTACGATGAAACGCTGCAAAAGCACCGCCAGTTCAACGACGAGTATATCTATGCCTTCACATGGGAAGACTCAAGGACAGATGCACGGTTACTCAAGATCACTGGAGACGACGTCATTCTCGCACTCACATCTGCAGGCGACAACATCCTAAGCTATGCTCTGGAGAGACCGAAGCGGATTCATGCAGTGGATCTCAACCCAGCCCAAAACCACTTGCTCGAGCTCAAGGTCGCAGCGTTCAGGAGCTTGGACTATCAAGACGTATGGAAGCTGTTCGGCGTAGGCAAGCACGAGAACTTTCAGAAGCTCCTACTGGAAAACATGTCACCACATCTTTCGAGCCAGGCCTTCGACTACTGGCTGCACCTCGGCACACCAACTTTCAACCCCAGTGGAAAGGGTCTGTACTTCACTGGTGGCAGCAGACATGCTTTACGCCTCGTCTCCTGGTTAGGTAGTCTGCTAGGCATCAAGAACGACATGCGCCGAATGTGCGAGGCTCAAACGCTTAACGAGCAGCGAGAGATTTGGAATAAGCGTGTCCGCCGGGTACTCCTGTCGCAGTTCCTCGCATACTTCGTGATCGGATCCGAGCGCTTCCTCTGGAAAGCTTTAGGTGTGCCTAGCGAGCAAAGAGCGATGATCGAAGAGGACTACAAGCGACAGCTGGACCGGCCGAGTGTGTCAGCAATCGCTGCTTCCGACGAGAAGAGCGGCGTTGGGCAGCCGGGTCAGGTTGGTGCTACAAAGAGTGGCCAGGCCATCTGGAACTATGGCGTTCAGACACTGGATCCAGCTGTGAACAATACCCTTCTCAGCGAGGATAACCACTACTATCGGCTCTGCTTGTTGGGTAAGTTCGGCTCGCATGCAATCCTTGATTAAAATCTCGCTAACGATGAGACAGGCGAATACTCTCGCAAATGCCACCCAGATTATCTTACACCAAAAGCGCACATCAAGCTCGCTCAACCAGGAGCCCTTGACAACCTGCGCATTCACACCGATGAGCTAGCAGAGGTGTTCGCGCGGATGCAGCCAGAGGCCCTCACGATCGCCGTGTTGATGGACAGCATGGACTGGTTCTCACCGACCGGGCCCGAAGCAGATGCTCAAGCCAAGGCTGTCAACAGATCTCTGAAGCTCGGAGGCCGCGTGCTGCTCAGATCTGCTGGTCTGAACCCGTGGTATATGCGCGCGTTTGAGATGAACGGGTTTGTAACGAAGAGAGTTGCGGCGAGGATACCCCCGGGAACATGCACCGATCGGGTGAACATGTATGCTTCGACTTGGATCTGCACGAAGACGGCATCTTTGGAACAGTGATGTGGACACACGACCACTTCGGCAGCACGATGAGAGCAGAGTGCAACAGCAGTGGGCTCAACACCACTGTCGAAAACCTGTCGCGATCTTACCCTCAGCGAGAACGAATCGAAATACCGCAGAGAAGGGTCGTCAAGATATGATACCACATAGAAGCTTAAAAAGTTACCTTAGCCCAACTTTCCCTCGTCGTGTCTTCGAAGGAAGTCGTCAAATGTACGGTGAAATGTGAAGTGGAGCCGATCTGGAATTCCGACCTTGAACAGCACAAAGTACATGTAAGGTACATGTAGTTCACCTCACCTTGGCTTGCGATTTATCCGCGACTCCCTCGCCATCCTCATTAATAGAAAGCGTAGTTTTGAGTGGCTCAGAAGCAGTCAGAATATCTCGGTAAACCAAAATCGTACGGTCCAAGACTGGAGAGCTGGCAGAAGCACCAAGAGTGAACTTCCTGGACTTCTCACACCTTGAGCATACGGCATCGGCGTACCTGCATCATGGAAGTCCCGACGAAGACTTCGCTGGCCGACGTCTATCCCAAAGAGGCTCTCGAAAAGCAAACGAAGCGATGGCAGACTCTCCTCAGCACGTTCCAGGAAACCTATGGAAAACAGCCCGATTTTGTGTCAAGAAGTCCTGGCAGAGTCAACATCATCGGAGAGGCAAGTGGCCACGTGCTCATACCTGCGAAGACAAGTGCTAACCAGATCTACAGCATATCGACTACTCGTTATACGAAGTCATGCCAATGGCCATCACAGCCGATGTTCTGCTTGCCGTCTCCATCCACGAGAAGGAAGAAGGACCAAGCACAATACGACTCACCAACGTCCACCCTCAAAAGTTCGAGAGCCGAGAGTTCAACATCCCGAATACTGGCGATGTCCATATTGACCCATCGGCACTGGAATGGTCCAATTACTTCAAGTCCGGCCTTGTCGGCGCCACTGATCTTCTACGAAAGAAGTCCAACAACTTCCAGCAAAGCGTCGGCATGGATGTCCTCGCGGACGGCACCGTGCCATCTGGAGGTGGGCTATCGAGTAGCGCTGCCTTCGTCTGCGCCAGTGCTCTAGCAGTGATGAAGGCCAACGGTGTTGACAAAGTCGACAAGAAGGAGCTCGTTGAACTCGCCATCGTCTCGGAGCGGGCTGTTGGCGTCAACTCAGGTGGCATGGACCAATCTGCCTCTGTCTTCCCGCTCGAAGGTTCAGCGTTATACGTTTCATTCGTGCCTGAGCTCTCAGCGAAGAACATCGCCTTCCCCAAGCTCAAGTCGCCATTAACATTCGTCATCGCCCAATCATTCGTCGCAGCAGATAAGCACACAACAGCGCCAGTATGCTATAACCTCCGAGTCGTCGAAGTCACGCTCGCAGCTCTCGTACTATCAAACATCTTCGGACTCAGCGCTCTCCCAGCAGATGCTGGACCATTAGGCGTAAGCTTACGAGGATTCCACGACACTTTCATGCAAGAACGACAAGGAATCAGAGATAATCACGATGTCTCGAAGGCCGGTTTCCAGGACCAGCTACAATATCTGATCCGGGCAGTCGATGACTACCTACCCCAAGAAGAGGGTTACACGCGACCGCAGATCTCTGAGATCCTAGGCATGAGCATCGAGGAAATGGAGGAGAAGTATATGAAAAAGTTCCCGATTCGAGCGGAGCGGTTCATGTTACGTCAACGAGCTATGCATGTGTTTGGTGAGGCGATTAGAGTGCTTAAGTTCAACTCTCTGTTGTCGGCGCCGGCACCACAGACCGATGAAGAGAATGAAGAGTTGTTGCAGGCTTTGGGGACGCTGCTGAATGATACGCAAGAGTCTTGTCGAGACATCTACGATAACTCGTGCCCTGAGCTGGATGAGCTGTGTCAGCTGGCCAGGAAGGCTGGGTCGTATGGGAGTAGGTTGACTGGTGCTGGATGGGTAAGTCACGTACTCAAACTATAAGCAATGTGTCGCTAACTACGTGTGTGACAGGGCGGCTGCTCGGTCCACCTGGTACCCGAATCAAAGGTGGAGAACGTAAGGCAATCGTGGATCAACAACTACTACCGCAAGCACTTCCCAGACATCACGGACGAGAAGCTGGAAGAAGCCATCGTGGTCAGCAAGCCCGGAAGTGGGAGCGCTGTGGTGCAGATACCAGGCTGGCAGATGTCGTAGCAAGGAGCGGTGAGCTGTTTAACTGCATCGCATGATTCGGTGTTCTGCATAGACGAGGCAATAGCCAGCTCATAAAAATGTGCATTTCCATTCCAAATACAGCGGCCGTTGCAAGTACCGTTCCACTCCGATCTTGTCAAAGGAATTTGTGCGCCACCCTGGACTTATATCTCGAACCACTACTTCGACCGTTGTGAATACTGTACCATCTCAAGTTCACTCAGTGGGATCCCTGCCACCCTGGGCTTCCATCTCCGCGTCATACGCTTCATCGCTTTCCAGATCCATCTCAAGCGGTCGCGTGATCGGTAGCAACGACATGCCCTTGTCCTCAAGGTAGTTCAGCCGCTCTGCAGTCTCCGGGCGATTGCGGTTGACCGAATACACCTTGATGCGATGGCTGCACGCTTGTCAGTACCCAATCAACAAAACCGACTCTCCAACGTACCAAGAAGAAGTAACATGCAAGTCCCAATTCCAAGCCGACCTCACAAAAGTCGGCTGCGTATTCAACGCATTATCCCACGTCCGACAACAAAACTCCAACCACCCCTCATACTCCACCGGCATCTCAAGACTCCACACCCGCCACCCAAACCAGTACTTCTTACTCAACCGCCGATACGGCACCTCATACCACACACTCCCCCCATCGGCGCTCACCTCGACCCTTTCCGGAAACCTCCCGCCCCCACTGTACGCCCACCCCCTCAACGTAATCTTCCCATCATGCACAATAACCTCCTTATCCAACGGCGTCATGATCGCCGAACTCACCGGCATATCCTGGATGCTAAACCCATTGCTGTACTTGACATTGTGCTTCCCGATCTGCGGGGTGTAGTACAGATACTCCTTCTTCTGCACCGGTGCCTGGCTCGGTCCTTTGATAGCTTTGATCCGGTATAACCACTTGCAGCTTCGAGCGCCTATGTACCCGAAAACGACGACGCGCAGCGGGTACCCGTGGATGTGGGGGAGCCGTTCGCCGTTCATTTCCCAGGCGAGCAGGACTTCGTCGTATTTGACTTTGCGCCAGGGGGCGGAGACGACGTAGTTCATTACTTGGCCTTTTTTGAAGTAGGTGTCTGCGCCGTAGAACTCGAGGTGGATGTCTTGGTCGGAAGTGCGTTCGGAGGTTTTGAGGCCGCCGCAGTGTTCGATGACGCTGCGGAGGGAGACGCCTGTCCAGCGGGCCTGGCCTGTTTAGCGTTGCAAGTGTCAAGCATTGGATGTGCAAGTCAACTTACAGTTCCGATTGCGCCTTCGCCCCAGGGGGCGTTGATGAGTTCGTCGCCTGTATGGTATATGAGTGGCGAGCTGGAAGTTGGCAAGGAGAGATTACTGACCATCTCCAGGGTACAGATCAATCTGCTCAATGCGCCTCGTCCCAGAGCACTGAATAGTCACAGTAGTCGACTGTCTCGGGAAGAGCTTCTCGTTCTTCAGATCGGACATCTTGATCTTCATTGGCTTGTTCACCAAACCGTCGAGCTCGATTTCGAACGTATCTTCGTCGATTTCTGGTATGCCGCCGTGGTTGCGGACGAAGTGGTCTTTGTTGTTCGTGATTTCTGTCTCGACCAGTTTGCTCTGTTCAACGGAGTTAGTAAATGAGTATATTGACGGCAAGAGGGAACTCGTACTCGCGGTGGCTCCCCATTATACGGGAACTGAAGCACATGAATCATATCCTCACTCTTCTCCTTCTGCACGTACTTCCAGCTGATATCTGGGTACTCTTTGAGCGCACCACCTGCACAAACAAACCCAATTCGTCAGTGACACACGCTTCCCACTACTAACAATTGGCAACTGCCTACCAATAGCATAATGATACTGCTTCCACCTGATCCCCTCCAAGATAGGATTCGTCTTCGGTAGCGGCGCGAACTGAAACTCCGGCGGACCAGGGAAGTCATACTGTGAGAGGACTTCGGCGCCCTGCTTCTTCTTCTCTGGGTACTTCTCCCATTCGACATAGCCCTTCCAGCCTTCTTTCTCCTCTGCGAAGAAGGGGCCGTCTTTTCGGGCTGGGAATTCGGCTTGGTCGCCGGAGTTTTTTAGGGTGGTCACCATTTTGGTATGTCCTTTGGTTCAAGTAGACGACGAAGTGAGAAGGTCGAAGAAGGAACGAAACTTCTCCACAGGCAGAGTGTTGTTGCTCACTGAAGGTTCGGATCCCTTCGTCGAGAGATAAATTGGTGGAAGAAGATGAGAGTAAACAGGTCTGAGAAAGCTGTCTCAAGATATGACTTGCCTACTCACGTAGTCTACATATGCTCACGATATGCTGGCAATTGCAGCATAACGCCTGCCGGTGAAACCATGCTTGACACAAACTGCAGGGGAGGAAATGTATGCAGAACGTCACCATCGATCATTGGATCCATAATAGGATAGACCAATCGCCAGCTGGACCGTGCTATGCCATTGCAAGGGTACTCGGGGCCGGCAGGCGGTTTTGAGAGCTCGTGGCTTCAGCTTCTGTTGTCGAGAGGGCATATTGGAGGGGATGAGCTATGAATTTGCTTTGATGAGCCTCGGCAAGCTTGGTCATTCTGCAGACCATCTGGTGTCATCGGCGTGCAGAAGTGGAGGGGAAGTGCTTCTGTTTTGGTTGGAGATCTAGATCTAGATCTTGAAGCTTGGCGTGCAAGAGCTCGCCTTGGGGAATCATCGACCTCACTCTTTCGATATCACCTGATCCATCACCATGCTGCGAACGGCTGTTGCGGGAAAACACACATCGTGCCGAACGACTCGCTCGATCCGTCTTCACGGCCGTCGAGCGTACTCTGATGGATCCACCAAGGCGGAGCGAAAGGTGCAGACGCCCTTCCAATCCCAGAGTACAGACAAGATCGCAACCAACCCATTCTTGAAGCCGGAAGCCGAGTCCACGCAGATGCAGACGCCGATGCAATCGCAGAATCCTGCAGACTTCACATTACAGCCGGCGCAGCACTCAGCACAACCACCGAGCTTCCTAGCGCCACAATCGAGACCGCCCCCGAACAACGCTGGACCACTTACTACGTTCTTCGTCTCGCTGCTCGCCATACCAGCGATAGCTTATGGCTACTATAACTACCGGAAGGAGCATATGGATAAGAAGTGGGAGAGCCTGTTGAAGGATGCAGCGCAGAAGCAGCAGCGGAGTTGAGATGGATGATGAAGATGGCAAACCTGACGCGGTACAACTACTGTGGAAAGAATGCGCACACCTGGCATGGATCGTGAGACTTGGACGGTAATACAGCAAAGCACCTACATGAACTAAGGGAAGCTAGAGGCCCGTATCGCGAACGCCGCCAATGTTCCCAAGGACATCCGCTACTCCACCACAGACGCTGAATAAGGGTGGTGCTGGTCACTCATCTCGGTCACCGCTTTCGCGGCTTCAAGCCAGACCCGAGACCCAGATCGTCGTCGTCCACACCGCTGATGGGGTGACCTGGATGCTTCCTACCTGCTACCAGGGGAGGCAATGGGAGGGGCTCGTCATCGCCGTCATCCGACAGCTCGTCGTCGCTGGGGGCAGACCCATCAGCCTTCACGGAATCCTTGTCGTCGCCATCGGAAAGCTCCTCGTCTGCAGTCACCGGAACTTTACCAGCGTCCCTCGTTCGCTTGGCCGTAGGCGAAGCACTTGGACTTCTTGGAGGGCTGGCTTCGCGTGTATCAGCTTTGTCTACCGGTGGTGGTGGCCTCGCCTTAGTTGATTCCTTCGGCGTGGTTTTTCCCTTCAAGATCTTGTCGCGATCGGCCATCGACAACTCGGATGTCCCGTCAGCCAGGTCATCTGCCGGCAGACCATCACTGTCCGCTGCAGAATCCTTGCGCTCGCGGCTAGGCGATCGGGTGCTCCTACTCTTCCGCGAGCGGACGTAGCCACCCTTTGCCTGCCACCGGCTCGCGGGCTCTCGCTGCCTGTCGACTTCAACCAGCCGCGGCTTCACAGGGCTTGTGATCAGCGCGCTGAGGGCGCCAATACTAGACCGCTTACTCTTCTTCGGAGTCTGGAGCTTGGCGGCACTACTGGACCCAGGGCTGCTAGTCAGAGCGCTGAGAGCGCCAATACTAGCCCGCTTACTCTTCTTCGGAGTCTGCGGTTTGCCGGCACTACTGGCCCCGGAGCTGCTATCCTCAGGCGTGACGTTCTTTAGCTTGGTGGTGGTGAGCTGTTTACGGGTCAACGTGGAGCATATGGCGACAACGTCTTGCCACTTCTCCGCAGCTTTCTCGCGACCGTATCGACAACCGAAGCACTCGTTTTTGTCGTCGGCACCTCGCGCCTGGATAGTCAGCTTGCATTTGCTGGTTTTGCATAGCTTTGCATATGGTGTCACGCAATTGCATTTCCCTGGGTACATCAGCAAAGGGTGGGTTGTGCGGTCGAGCATAAGCAGACTTGCAGCGGACTTTCTCGGTGAGGACGCACATCTTCGCTTTCTGGGTCAAGTGGTTTGCTTCGATGGGTGAAGCTTTGCAGCGGCTCAGTGGATTGAAGAGTGGTTGAGAAAGGGAGCAACGATGGCTGATATAAATTCTAGATATCTCGGTACACTGTTGTATATATACACCACTCCCCAGTAGCAAACGTTCAGAGTCATCACATGGCTCCCAGGCTATGCCACCTCTCTCAGCATATCGTAGCGTGCCTCTGCACTCGAGGTTTGCTCATAGCACAGCACACGGCGACCGACGAAGCCAGTCAGACTTGCCTTTCACTTGCACGGCACGCTCGCTGTAGATCGGAGCATGTGTATCGACACCCGATAGCACCAGTATTCCGAAGAACTTACGACACGGTATCGGAAGCGGTCTGCCGACGACGTCAAGGCTTTGAGATCTGGCATTCATGCAGCAAACGCACATATACGTATCGAAACTAGGTATGTAAACAAGACGGCCTCACCATCAATACGAGCGACACTGAATGCCCACCACAGTGAGTCCGTGCCCATGGTGCTTCACTTATTGTCGCCGTTGCTCGGTGGATCGAGTACATCGTCGACCGGCGGTAGACCAGAGTCGAAACGCTCACGCCGCTTCTTCTTCTTCTGCAACGGTGGTAGCGTCGGAACATCCGCAGCATCTTCCTCGTTGTCCACGCCGCCATCAGAATCATATGGAGGCTCCGTTTCTGGTGGTACATGCGCTGGATCAGCCTCCTCCTCCTCCTCATTAGGCTTGTCAGCGTCTCCATCGGAACCCTCGAGCTCGAGGTCGTTCTCGTCCTCGACCTCGTCGTCGTCTCCGTTGTCGTCCTCGCCCTCCTTGGGGTCAGGGTCGATATCAGGGTAGGATCATGATTGGTCTCGGGTTCCTCCTCCTCACCCTCGTCATCATCGGCGTCAGCGTCAGCATCAGTATTAGCATCGTTGTATGCTTCTGCATTCTCAACAACTGGCTCGGTCACCGGCGACATTGGCCTTTGTCTGCCCTCGCCACCTCCCACAGGTTGTCTGACATCTCGCGAACGACTCCGGCCCCGCTGAGCGCCAGCTTCCAGCGCCTCAGCTGCATGCATTGGCACGTTGACGTCCCTTCGATGACTCGGAGGTCTTTCTTGGCCTCGGTCGACTTCCTCCGTTGGGACTTCGCTCGTATCGAACGCAAGCAGCGACTTGCCGTCCGCATCGTGGGTATCAGCGTTGCTGGTCACGTAACTACGGGCTACAGAGGCCGTTGAACTTTGCCTGATGGAGCTCCCTGCTGTAGTCCGCCTGCTCCATCGCGAAGTACTGCGCGCATCGGTGGCAATTGGCTCTTGCCTGACTCCGCCCCTTCCCGTGGTTCGGCCGCTCTCTCGCGATGCTCTGCGCACCTCAGCGGCAATTGGCCTTTGCCTGGCCTCGCCCCCTCCCGCGGTTCGCCTGCTCTCTCGTGCAGTATCCCGGCCTCGTGGGTCGTTATCTGCGAGATTATCAGCTTCACGTATCGGTATCGGAATGCTGCGTTCATAACTTGACATCTCCGGCGCAGCTTCCTCAGCTGGCCTTCTCTCGTGCACATCCCCTTCGACAGGGGCATCAATGGGTTCCATATTCTCGGGCGGGTCACCGATGGATACGGAGCCACGAGATCTTGAGCCACGCCAGTGCTTCGTTGTAGTTGCCAACGGAGGAAATAATGATGGGTTCAAGGTGCTCGGACCCTTGTGTGGGCGCGCCCAACAACCCCTACTCTCGTTCCGTGCCAGGGGCTCTCGCGGTCGAAGTTCGTTTGGAGGATCGACGATACGGTTAACAGCGGAGCTGATGCTCCCTGAGCCAGACATCCTACTGGCCGATGTCTTGCTGGTTGCCTTACTACTCTTGGAGCGTGTGGACGCGGCATCGCTTGTGGACACGGCATCGCTTGTGGACACGGCATCGCTTGTGGAATTGACATCGCTGCTGTCACGCGAGTCTGTGCCCTCCATCACCAAGGCGTTTAATCTGTCATGGAGCTTGCCTTTCTTCAGTCGAACACACAGGAAAGCCAGGTGTTCCTTCATAGCTTCGGCCTTGTCGAGCCTGCCCTTGCATGTGTAACACTTGTCCGGGGAACCTCCCTCCCTGTCAATGTCAAGTTTGCAAGAGCCCCTGCCAGGGTTACGACACTGGCGGAGGTGAGGCTCCTTGTGCTTGCATTTAACTGGAAGGTTGTTAGCAAAGCGCTTGAAGACCTAGATACAAGCTTACAGCGGACGCTCTCGGTCAATTTACACATTCTTGGGCAAGTGGATCTGATCGTGAATTGGAAATGCTGATGTCGTCGGAGTTTGGCTGCCGTTATGGGATGTGTACCAGTTGGAGGCGTGACAGTAGTGACAGGTTGGTCAAGTAAGGCTTTGGATGTCGGAAATATGGGTGGTTCGATGTACAGATACGCCGTGGATTATGTAGGCTGCAGAGGAGTGACTGTCTGCTCAGTACACAAGCATGAGTCCCCCTCTGAGTCCGTTCAACAGCATGTTTGCGCCACCGAGGACTGCTGACTTGTAGCAAACAGTAACCCGCGAAAATTTGTTACTCGATCGCTCATGGATGCGCGGACTAGGCATAAAAAGTAATGCACAGATGCAATCACACCTGTCGAAACGTACGCAATCCTCGGACGTAGTAAAATTTGAGATGGTTATAAAATCCTACCAAGCAGACTCACAGTTCAAGCATGGCATTAGAACCAATAGGCTTCAGTGCGGCAATATCGTTCCACGAATTGTAGATCCGAGCCTCAATCTGCTGTCACATCGCAGGATGCAGTGGACGACCACGGCTGGATCAAACGCTGCTCGAATCGGTGGTCTCGGTAGACCTGTTCGTCTCGGTGGAATCAGGAGATCTTACTGGCAGCCTTGCTATCATGCGAACATTGCCTTGAGTAGTCCGTCGCCGCTCAGGTGGTCTATCCGACTGTCTTACGGCGTTCTGAGCGGGCTCGGAGCGATGACGTCGCCTTCGTTTCTTCCGACTTTTTGATGATTGCTGCTGCTGAGACGTCCTTGTTGACTGCCTGAAGTCGCCCCGAGATACTTCTCGGAAATAACTAGTTTGGCAACCAGGTTTCCTCGCTGACGTCCGCAGCTCAGACTTCATCATTGACCGGTACTGCACAGTCAGCACTGATGATGACCTCCGCCTAGCAGCTCTCGCTGGCTGCTCCTCGCCACCTCTGGCGTGGTCTCGTGCTTTACGGTGCTTTCGCCTCGATCGAGGTTGCCCGCCACTACCAGCATCTCCTGGGCGGGCAGGATCTCCTCCGCCCTTCCTTCTTGCCGACTGCTGTCCTTCGGGAGCCCTTGCTGGCTGGTTGCCTCCATTTCGGGCGTTTCTGGCGGGCTCGGGGTTCTCTGGCCTCACAGAAGTCCTTGCTGGCTGGTTCGCACCACCACGAGCATTCTCTGGCGGATTGTTGTCTCCTCGCCTCTCCGGACCCGCGGCTGGCTGCCTTCCGGCACCCTGAGCGCCTGCTGCGGGATTGCTATTGCCTTGCCTCTCAGGTGCCCCTGCGCCCTGTCGTCCCCCACCCTAAGCGTTCGCTGCGGGGTTAGCAGGTGCCCCCGCGCCCTGTCGTCCCCCACCCTGAGCCTTCGCTGCGAGATTAGCAGGTGCCCCTGCCCCCTGTCGTCCACCATCCTGAGCGTTGGCTGCGGGATTAGCAGATGCCCTTGCGCCTTGCCGTTGGCCAGCCTGGGCGTTTTGCGGGGGATTTCTCGGCCTCCCAGCACCCGCTGCTGGCTGTCCGCCGCCAACCTGGTTATTCTCCGTAGGGACAGGGTTGACTGGCCTCTCCGGAGCTGCTGCTCGTTGCCTTTCGCCGCCTCGACCGTTTCCTGGGAAGCGAGGTTTTCGCGCACCTGTGGGGCCGCTGCTGGCTGCCTTTGATTGACCCTAGCGTTCTCAGGGAGATCAAGATCTTTTCTGAACTGAATGTTCCAGCCATCTTTCTTGCGCTCCGAGTGGCTAAGCACATGTAGTGGCTCATTCTCCCTTGCCTTCTTCGCTCCTTCCTGAGCATTCGCCCTAGCCCTCTCTGCCTCTGCTTTAGCCTCCGCCTTCGCTCGCTCCTCCTTCTGCTTGCATTTATCGCAGTTCCCCTTTTCCTGAGAAGGGCCAAACCCCTGGATAGTCCCACATCGTCTACGTAACTCGATAACTGTCTGACACCGTCGCACGTAATTAGGCTCTTTGTGCCCACATTGGGCTCGATTAACTCAGCACCGGCGGCCGATGTATTGCTGTATGCAAACGTAGCCGCCCGATGTTCGATGTCCTGTCTCCGTCCGTGGGCAGAGTGCTGATGGATGTAGTTGTACGGTATGTAGAAAGCGATGGCGCTTGAGAGGTTGGTGCTGGGCTGTGTCTGATAGCTTTAATGGTGGTTGTTTCAAGGTATCATGCGTTGATAGATATGTTAGGGCTTCGAGGCTGTGGCGGGTGAGTCCTGCCCTTGGTCATCGCTGTACTCAGAATGGTCACGGACAAGTAGAAGTATCGTGACCCGCGTAGGTGGCCCATATGTGTCGGTATACAGGTCTGAGTCAAGGGGCATGCCTACCGCTGAACTTCTCATTGCCGTCGGGATCTTGAGTCTGCGACTGTCAGGGGCACTCTCGCTCCAGGTAATATGGGTTGCTGTGCGGACTACAATCATATCCACGCCTCGCACATGGGCCTGCGGCCGGAATGGTGATTCTCAGATTTTGCATGCCATCTCGGATTCGCCCTAGTATCAATTAATATTGACTCATCTGCCCTGAGAATCTGCCTTGCCGATACCACGAGCCTGTCAGACCAACGGTATGGCTCACCCAGCATTGACCGCTACGCCACGCAGTGCTGCATGCGACGAAGATCCAGAGTGATCAGATCGTTGTATGGAAGTTCTCAATGCTCCTCCAGTGGCTTCCCTGATGTTACTCGAGACAAAATCCTCGACTGAACCAACTCGACGTTGACATCACTTGCAAACGCAGCAACATGCACAATGCGGCCCATCCCGTCAAACAATGCATTGGCAACCTCACTTCATCTCAGTGGGCGTGAATCGTTGTTGCGACGCCAAGTCTTTGTCCTTTATGTGAATATGCACAATGCTTTCACCCAGTCTTTTTTCGGCACAAAGCCAGACAACGCGACTTCACGCCCATTGTGCAGATTCCTTTCGTTCACCCTCGACAAGCCATTGTGGTCGAGATTGCACAAATGTATTCCTCTCGGCCGGCCGACGTCCTCTCTTCGCCAGAAAGCATCTTGCATACCGCAGTCGTTCTTCCGGCCGACTTCAATCACTCGCTCGAAGAGACTTCCGGTATCCAAGCACCAACCCTCGTTACCACCACACATTCGCTTCGCACCACAAACATCTTCCATCAACTCTCGAACGAACAGCAGACCGGATCAGCTACCACGTTCGTTTTCACCACACGCTCGCTCGAAACCACCGCAAACATCTTTCAAGCGCAGTTCACCGCCCACCACACTGAGACAGTCATGGTCTCCTCCCTAGTCGGCCAGGTGGCTTTTGCCGTCTTCATCGCATTCTTCATCTTCCGCTACCTCAAGACCGTCGTCGGCATCTACGCCTGGCTCTCCTTCAAGCCGAAGCCAATTCTCGAGAAGCCGACTTTCACCAGCGAGGATGTCTCCGTCGTCTGCCCAACAACCTTCAAGACCCCTGACGAGCTTGTCATGTGCCTGAAAGGTATCGTCCGTTGCTCACCCGCCGCCATCTATGTCGTCACCTCCCACGCCAACGTCGAAGCTGTCAAGCAATGCGTCAAGAAGAACTCGATCCCAGGGACAACGGTCCTCGGCGTCGAGAAGCTCAACAAGCGCGTCCAGATGCTGAAGGCTCTCGAGTTCGTCGATACCAAGATCACCGTCTTCGCCGATGACGATGTCGTCTGGCCATCCGAGCGCTACCTCGACTATCTCCTTGCCATCTTCGAAGACCCAAAGGTCGGTGCCGGTGGTACCAGGCAGAGGGTCACTCGCCGCAGCGGAAACATCTTCAACTGGCTCGGCATCGGGTACCTCGAGCGGAGGAATTGGAACAATATCTGCTGCCAAGCCATAGATGGCTCCATCTCGACGCTCTCCGGCCGCACTTCTGCTTATCGCTCCGAGATCCTCCAGTGCGACGAGTTCCGTTACCAGTTCCAGAACGACTCGTGGCGCGGCAAGCCGCTCAACTCGGACGATGATAAGTTCTTGACGCGCTTCGTGTACAGCCACGGCTGGAACATCCAGATCCAGAGTGATTCGCACGCCATCCTGGAGACGACGCTTGAGGAGGACTGGAAGTTCATCGACCAATGCATGCGATGGGTCCGAGCATCCAAACGAGGCAACTTCACCGTCATGGAGAACGAGTCGTACTGGTGCGATCTCTCCCGCTTCCCCTGGGGCCTCTACGTCATCTACATCGGACAATTCCAGACGCCAGCGATCCTCATGGACGGACTCCAGTTCGCACTCCTGTATCTGGCCTCCGGATCCGACAGCCAAGCCCGCGCCACTGCCTTTGCCAGCCTCGCCGCCTGGATGGTGTTTACTAAGAACGTGAAGCTAATGCCTCACTTAGTCCGCAACCCAGGCGATATTAGGTTCATTCCAGCATCGATGCTCTTCAGCTATCTCCACGGCTTCCTCAGCGTCTACGCCGCGTTCACGCTCACTCACGTAGCTTGGGGTGGCAAGGACTTGAAGGCGCTCGAGAAGGCGAAGATGGGCGAGACTGAGCCGCTTCTGACAAGCGCACAGACTGGAGCGGAGCCGCATGACCAGACCACGTGCGTACTCTCCCAACGCACTACCCCCGAACGTAAGTGAGATGTTGCTGATAACAGTGTGCTTTCACTCACAGAGCAGGAGGACTCTTGATGAACGGTGGGTACTTCACGATCACATCGCCAATTGAGGTGAGCGCATGATCACCCCTCACAGGGTCTGCTTTCATTCATTGCATTGGTAATGACGTTCACGATCCAACATGATGAACGAAATGGAGTTTCAGAGAACAACATCTCCGATATGGCGTTTGATGTTATTAGTTTTCATGCATAGCGACTCGGACTGGTCGGGCGCAGACCTTGGTAGGCGCATACAGGTAAAGGATCGAATCTCATGCACAGCGCATCGGGTCGCAGATCTTGAGAAGGATAGTTCTACACAGGTAGAGACACAAAAGAACTGCTTTTTCATCCAACAATTTTTCATTTCCACCATCATTGAACTGCTCACTTCGATCGACTAACAAAGACAGATGACATCGTGTGATGGCGAGTGTACGCGGTAGAAGGTAGGAGATGGAGAAGAGGTGAGGTCTGGAAAAGGACTCGCCCAACGTACATTCCCCACATGCCCATGCACGTGACAGTCCTGATGGCATTTGCCGAGCTGCATCAACTTCGCACCTAATCATCACTCGCAACCCGGAGCCTTGAGAAGTTCGAGGTTCGTCAGACGTGCAGCCACAGGGCCTCGAGCAGCCCTATCAGTGCTACGTCTCAGAAACCGGTGGCCATGAGTCATCTGCTGCAAGGCCGCCACTGTGTTCTGCCTCACCCGTGAAAATACTTCAGCTACAATACGCGACGCCACCTCGCATTCAGTCACCGCTGGCTGGCCGGCCCACGAACACCAATCTTCAGTGAGCGTATGCGCGGCATTTTCAGCGCTAGCACACAGAAATCGAACATGCAGATACGCGGCTGTCACCTCCCATAGCCTCCAGGTGCCGCTTACCACCGCAGAAGTGCAGCTGCAGCGCGCAAGCACCACTAAATTCTTCTGCCTGCACTTACATCATATCATCCCGTGGCACCAATTTTCGGGGTTCACTCACTCCATCTCCCTATCCCGCCTTCTCTCTTTCTGAACCTCAAGGCAAGTACGTCTTAGCCAAGGTACCAGTATCAAGACAAGTCAACATCATGGCACGGTCTGCCAACGACAGCACCGCCTTGCAGACACTGCACTACATCGCGCCAGCTTGTGTTCTGGTCTACTTCTGTGCGGCCAGAGCCATCGCAACTTGCTGTGGGTATCTTGTCAACTCTCGCTTCTTAAAAATCATTGTTGACGGTCGTCTAGTCCTACACAAGCCCTCCAAAAGTGCAGGCGGAGCCACAAGACGATACACTGCAATCGCACTTCTAGCGGGCATATGTGCAACTCTGGTAGGCCAAGCTATCACCTACCTCGCTCGCTCACTCGCAGAGCCCGGCACTTGGGCACCCCAAGATGCGGTCGTTTACCTCATGGTATCTGTCTTCGCATACGGCTCGCTTGTTATAGGAGTCGCTGAAACTAGCTCACCACTCTGGCATCCGTACCTGGGTGCATGCTTGTTAGGTGCTGCGTTCGAAACGCCAATCGCCGTACTTGACTTGCTGCTACACAACACTAAGAACGACTTCGTCTTCAGTCGACTCGCCCTGCAGCTATGCCGGACTGCGCTCCTGGTTGCGTTCTGTCTGATCGGAAGCTGGCATGCACGGCAAGATCGGCTCACTCAATGCGATCAAGGAGACGAGGCAGCACCTCTTCTGTCGAACGGGGCACCGAACGGAGCACCTACCGCGGCGAAGTCCTACGGCGCATTCCCCGGAACGGACGAAGAATACGATGATGGATCAAGTGACATTGGATCGGACGCGGGTGACCCAGACGAGACCAAAGACCTCAAGAAGAAGCAGCTCAAGCGTGTCGAAGAGAAAGGAAGCTGGATTGGCTACGTGAAGGAGTTCAAAATTTTCATTCCCATGCTCTGGCCGACGAAGAATCGATTCGTACAAGGCTGTCTTGCTGTCATCGGTCTGGTCCTCTTCGCTGAGCGATTCCTCAATGTTCTCGTGCCACGGCAACTCGGTATCATTACGGAGAAGCTTACGGAAAACACGGGTGTCTTTCCTGTCCGAGAGGTCGCTATCTGGGGGATCCTCTCATATCTGAGCTCCCGCGCCGGACTCAGCGTGGTCCAGAACTTGGCTGAACTTCCGGTGCAGCAGTTCGCCTACAAGTCGATCGGCGCCGAATCGTTCGCTCACATCATGGGACTATCCATGGACTTCCACAACGACAAAAGCAGTGGAGAGCTCATTCGCGCGGTTGACCAAGGCCAGAATCTGCAGGGGTTGTTGGAGTTTGCACTTTTCCAAGTTGCACCAATGTTTATCGACCTTGGCATTGCTTTCGTCTACGTGTACATCCTCTTCGATATCTACATGTCCTGCATCCTAGCATTTGTCGGCGTTGCGTATATATGGGTGGGTGCCAAGACGACTGCATGGAGTGTGCGCCGTCGGAGAAGGTTTAACACCGCGTAAGTAATACCAGTTGCTGTGTACTCCACTGCTGTTGCATCGGCTAACGTGGCATCTTACAGCTGGCGAAATGAGTCCAAAGTCCAGAACGAAGCGATCAACAATTGGCAGACCGTCTCGCACTTCAATCGAGGGACCTACGAGTGTGACAGATATGTCAAGTCGATCGACGAGTTCAACGCCGCCGAGATGAGCTACTTCATGGCATACTTCATCGGAGGTGGCGCTCAATCCTTGATCATGGTACTTGGGCGTCTGGCAGCATCCTTCTTGGCCATCTATAGGGTGTCTCAGGGCACCGTCCCTCTCGGCAACTTCATCACCCTGACCGCGTACTGGAGATCGATCGAATCACCTCTCGCGCAAGTGTCGTGGAGCATAAGACGAGTTACTCAGATGCTTACGGACTCGGAACGCCTGTTGCAGTTATTTCAAACAAAAGCGACTGTCCACGACATCCCAGATGCCAAGGATATCAGTATTAAGAGCGGCGAGGTAGCATTCGAGAATGTCGACTTCGCATACGATGTTCGCAAATCGACACTGAAGAGCGTCAGCTTCACGGCGAAGCCGGGGCAGACTGTCGCACTGGTCGGTGAGACTGGAGGCGGGAAGTCGACAATCTTGAAGTTGCTCTACCGGTACTACGACGTTGCTGGCGGGTCAATCAAGATTGACCAACAGGACATTCGCGAGGTCACACTCGACAGCTTGAGGAACTCGTTCGGTATGGTACCGCAAGATCCAGCTTTGTTTAACGTCTCGATCATGGAAAACGTTCGCTACGCTCGCCTGGATGCAACCGATGAGGAGGTCAAAGATGCCTGCCGAGCAGCTGCAATTCACGACAAGATCGACACCTTCCCAGACGGCTACAAGTCGACGGTCGGCGAACGTGGCGTAAAGTTGTCTGGTGGTGAGCTTCAGCGCGTCGCTATTGCTCGCGCGATCCTCCGACAGCCGAAGATCGTCCTTCTCGACGAAGCCACCTCGATGATTGACGCTGAGACGGAAGCCACCATCCAGCAAGCTTTCAGACGGCTGACTGCTGGCCGAACGACGTTCATCATCGCTCACCGTCTTAGCACAATACAAGTAAGTTCGATGGCCAGAATACCATCCGCTGAGACACCACGTGGTTTCTCTTTGAGACATATACTAATCTACCTATTCATTTTCGCAGCACGCAGACTTGATTCTGGTCATTAACGACGGCGAAGTCATCGAGCGTGGCACACACGAGGAGTTGTTCAGACTGAATGGGAAGTATGTGGCGCTGTGGTCGAAGCAGCTCAGCAAGGATGTGAAGACCGTTGGAACCACATTACATGTTGACGAGCAGGATCCGGCTCAGCTCGAAATCGACACGACGGCAGGTTCTACTTAAGTCTACGCATCAAGCGGGTCGAATCAGACGAAGCCACTCCGTTACATAAATGAATAATTATTGTGCAGCGCTATCAAAAAGATATGTATACAAAACATGTGCCCAGAGTTGGTCATTCATCAGGACCTCGGCAAATGCTCACCAAAGATCCGTCTCGTCTCTCTCACAGCTGCACGAGCTTCTGTCCCCGCGTAAGGCCGAGGTATTTGGTCGACAAGAGCTGCCCTTCAATGTTCAACCCTCCCTCGTAGACTCTTCTTAAAACACAGTAGAGTATATCCATCTCATAACCAAGTCAACATGAGCGTCCCAGGTGCCGGCCACGAGTTCCAACCCTACCCAGTGTCGTGGAACAAGCGCGACGTCCTCCTCTTCGCCAACAGCATTGGAGGCACAGTCGACGAACTCCAATTCCTCTACGTATGTCTCACAACCCGACAATATTGTCAAGCACTAACGTTAACCAGGAACTCCACCCAAGCTTCACCGTCTTCCCCACCTACCCCATCCTTCTCCCCTTCAAACACGAATCCCAAGATGTCATCGACTTCTACGCCGCGCAGCAGTCCTCCTCCATGGCCATCCCCGGCGCTCCCAAACTCGACGCCCGCCGCGTCGTCGACGGCGAGCGCAGCATGACGTTCCTCAAACCCCTGCCCACAACCAGCGCCGGCAGGCGCTTCGAGGTCCGAGGCAAGTGCATCGGCATCTACGATAAAGGCAAACCCGGCACGGTGGTGGAATCGCAGAACGACCTCGTGGACGTGGAGTCAGGGGAGGTTTATGCGAGGATGACAGGGTCGGGGTTCTATGTTGGGCAAGGGGGGTGGGGAGGGCCGAAGGGGCCGAAGGGGGTGAATTATAATCCGCCTGAGGGGAAGGGGCCGGATGCCACGTACGAGCAGGCTACGTCGCCGGAGATGGCGCACTTGTATCGGTTGAACGGGGACTACAACCCTTTGCACGCGACGCCGGAGCCGGGCGAGCAGATGGGGTTTGGGGGGGCGATTATGCATGGGTTGTATTCTTGGAATACTTCGTGTCATGCGCTGTTGAAGACGCTTGGGGGCAGCGATCCGAAGAATATCAAGGAGTTTGCTGCTCGGTTCGCGAGTCCCGTGTTGCCGGGGGATACGTTGGTGGTGAGTATGTGGAAGATGGGGGAGAGGGATGGGGAGGGGTTTGAGGAGGTGAGGTTTGTGACGACGGTGAAGAAGACGGGGAAGGTGTGCTTGAGCAATGGGCGGGCGAGGGTGAAGGTTGTGGGGCGGAAGGAGAATCGGGGGAGTAAGTTGTAGATGAACAGAATTCTTGGAGCAGGTGTACTGCCTTCTGCGTGAGATGCAAGGATATCCAAAGTGAGGCCGAGACTCGAGATCGTCCCAGTCAAATGGTAAAGGGATGTATGAGGTTCCCGTTTGGCCTGCGCCTTCATCTGATATAGATGAGCACACCACCACTGGACCAAGATCATCCTCACAGAGCTGATCAGGTATTTGTGATATTATGTTTGCGAGGGACCAACCATGGTTTAGCAGCAGAACAAACAGCGCCCATGCTCCCATATGTAGCACTCTCGAACTTACCCTTCCCTTTGTTTAGCTGGTCATGCGCATAGCTGATTCTGACTGCGCTCCCTTTGTTGCGACCACACTCAGCTTTCCAACCGACTTTTTGAAACTGGATATAGTTTGGCTGAGGCTAAAGATATACGCAGTCGTGTCACCTGCAAGGCTGCAGAAACCCGGAAAGCTGGGTGGTCTAGATGAACTGTTGCCGTTTCCGGCAGGAATGAGAGCGGCGTCGCGGTGCAACTGAATTCAGGATGACCCTCGTGCCTTGACTTATCGGCTCTTCACCATTCGAGTGCGTTGACGTCTCCTGCTACAAAAGCTGTCGCGTTCGCAAATAAAGCTTTCGAGACACGCATGTCCCAGCTTCCGACGTCAGAGATGGCCAAGCTCAACGTCCACGACCGCGACGCGCCACACGCACCGACGCCACGCTTCAATCCAGTCGGTGAAACGTGAAGAGTGACGTACCCATTCAACCTTCACTGCCGACAACTTTTCAAATACCTGCGACCTTCGGAACCTTCTTCTTCACCAACCGGACCTCAACTCCGGTAAAATCTTCACCGTGGACGCGTTACAACAATCCGGCCAGTCTGCGGACGTAACCAAGCCACCCGCGCTCACTCAACCGAAGCGGCGACCACGAGGACTCGGCCATCTTTCGACCAAATCGAGCAGCGCCGTTCCAACTCTTTCAACCTTCGTCGCGGCCGCGCCAGGATCGGGACCGCAGTCGCCCACGCGCCCAACGTCTCGAGGCTGGCCGAACGGACGTAGGGCCAGCGTTATGGCCTCTCCCAAAGACGGCCAGTTTCACCCTCCTCCACATTCCGCTACGGATCTGTAAGTCCATCTCGAAGGCTGACACACTTGACGTAGAGCCATGCTGACCCCCAGCAGACTCAGAACCATAATGCACAGGTAAGCAGCATCTGCATTTTTTTCATTCGCTCGACCAAGGTTTAGTAGTCAGCAAAGCCAGTTGAGTTGCGTGCGAGCAACCGGATCGGATCGGGGGGTGTTCGGCATCATCGAATTCGACATGCATCTGCACTTCAATCTCGGTCGATGGGACTTCACTGCCGGTTCTCACCGACCCACCACGCCTGCGCCCACGGCTGAACCACTTCCTTCTTCTTTCACCTTCCACATTGCAAATGCTAGTCGTTCATTCAAGATGGCGAGTGCTGACCTCCTCCGGCCATTCAGCAAGCACCACGACGACGACCTCCACGACCAAATAGGTTCCGGCGCATCAACACC
Source organism: Extremus antarcticus (assembly GCA_033117895.1). Classification (NCBI taxonomy): domain Eukaryota; kingdom Fungi; phylum Ascomycota; class Dothideomycetes; order Mycosphaerellales; family Extremaceae; genus Extremus; species Extremus antarcticus. Next base: position 111,976 of record JAWDJX010000034.1, on the reverse strand, counting down.
ACCCGGCGCTGCGACACCACGACCCGATTTCGTTGACAAGCGCTTGCCTGCGATTATAAATAATTATTTTGGACAGGTTCGTGACTCCCTGCGTTTGAGCAGCAAGAGCACTTCACATCCTCCCACCAACCCCGCACCCTCCCAGCCAGATCCAGAGAAGGAGCACACCGAGGAGGATCTACCCACAGAGGACGACATGGCGACAATCACGGATAAGGAACAGGACCGCGCCTCTACATCGCCACACAGCGCAACCAGCGGCGCACACGACTTTTCACCACCCATGTTGCCACACGACCGCAAGCGACTGAACTCACAGCAACCACCCACTGGCTACCCAACACCTCCACTCTCCAGTTCCTCATCCTTCATCGCTATGAACAACGCTGGCGCTGGCGTGGAAGGCAGCAGACGGACTCCATCTCCTCGCAAGCGTTCATGGACGCAGAGGAAGGAGAGCATCGCTGCGCTGACTGCCAGCCTTCGCCGGCACACGTTGTCAGATGCGACCATAAGCGCCGTTGCCCAGCCTGAAGTCTCTGCCCATCTCTCCAACCCCTGCACCGCCACTGAAGAGCCTGAAGTCGCACACAATTCATTATCTCGTCATGCTCAAGAAAGCGAAGCACGGGTGCTGACACAAGGCGCTGAGCGCCATCAGAATACTCCTCCTCAGACACCACGCTCAGGATCGTATTCGCACGATCACAAGCCTCGCGATGATCTACCCAATATTCGAAGCGTGCCGAAAACGAGTCGATCGAGCTCGGGTGGATCGCAAGGAGCGACGATTGGTCAGTTGAAGGGTCAGCTGGAAATATGCATAGAAGAAGGCAGAGGTCTCAAGCCAAGTGTGGAGCCATATGTCGTGTGTGTTTTTCAGCAGAATGAGGACATCTCAGGTGGCCCTAAGGAGGAGGAGATGGACACTCGAGAGAACGGATTCGGTGAAGAGAAGGAGAACCTCGCAAAAGGAGTGGCGATGAGGAGGCTAGGCAGTGGATCAGGGACACCGATCTCGATACCTGGTCTGAGAAGTCGGCAAACCAGCCAGACGAACATTGCTGCGCTGAGACGGGACGCCGACCGGCCCGTGACACACGAGACAACCGACCCCCAGTGGAGGCACACAGCGACTTTCGATGTGGTAGGCGAGAACAACGAGGTCGACATCTCGGTTTACGACAAGTCAAACAACGAGAAGTTCATCGGCCATGTACGATTACCACTCAACCTTGATGAGTTCGAGCATCAGCACGAAGACTGGTACAAGCTCGAGACACGGGAGGCATCTTCAGATCATGTGACTGGTCAGATCAGGCTCAAGATCGCTTTCCACGCCAGCGGCAAGAAAGTCTTCGGCCCAGACGACTTTCAAATTCTAAAGTTGATCGGCAAGGGCACATTCGGTCAGGTCTTCCAAGTACGCAAGAAGGACACCAAGCGAATCTACGCGATGAAGGTTCTCTCAAAAAAAGTCATCGTCCAGAAGAAGGAGATTCAGCACACCATTGGCGAGCGTAACATCCTCGTACGAACGGCTACGTCTGAGTCACCGTTCATCGTCGGCCTGAAGTTCTCATTTCAAACGGCTGCCGATCTCTACCTGGTCACGGACTACATGTCTGGTGGCGAGCTCTTCTGGCATCTGCAAAAGGAAGGCCGCTTCCAGGAGGAACGAGCGAGATTCTACATCGCCGAGCTGATCCTCGCGCTTCGGCACTTACACCAATATGATATCGTGTACCGTGATCTGAAGCCCGAGAATATCCTCCTCGACGCCAACGGACACATCGCACTCTGCGACTTCGGCCTTTCAAAAGCCAACCTCGCGAAGAACGACACCACAAACACCTTCTGCGGCACGACAGAGTATCTCGCCCCAGAGGTCCTGCTCGACGAGCAAGGGTACACCAAGATGGTCGACTTCTGGTCCCTAGGCGTCCTCGTGTTCGAAATGTGTTGCGGTTGGTCGCCCTTCTACGCAGAGGACACGCAGCAAATGTACAAGAACATCGCCTTCGGCAAGGTCCGCTTCCCGCGGGATGCGCTGTCGCAGGAGGGCCGCAACTTCGTCAAGGGGCTACTGAACCGGAACCCGCAACACCGTTTGGGCGCGAAGAATGATGCGGAGGAGTTGATGGCGCATCCGTTCTTTGCGGACGTGGACTGGAACGCTCTTAGCAAGAAGCTGCTGACGCCGCCTTTCAAGCCGAAATTGAAGAGCGAGCTCGACACCAGCAACTTCGACCCGGAGTTCACGAATGCTCTTACGAGTGGGGATGCTTCTTCGCTCAATGCGAGGGCGGCCGCGCTGGCGAATGGTGTGCATGCTGATAGCACGCCTCTCAGCCCGACGATGCAGAATCAGTTCAAGGGTTTCACGTTTGTGGATGAGAGCACGCTGGAGCAGCAGTTCGCCGACCGCGACTTTACGGACGGCTCTGACGATCGTATCTTGAATAGGGTGTCTACGAACTTCAGCACACGAGGAGGTGGGGACCGGATGAGTGGTATCGAGCCTACCAGTGCGCAGAGCGATAGCGAGTTCAATCATGGCATGCTTGACGATATATAACGACCTTGCACGGAAACGCTTTGGCGCTTCTCGTCGATTTACAGAGCGTTACCACCTTACTGTACATTCCTGTACAGTCTCGTATACGAGAACACACGATCACTACAGCAGCGCGTTGCATGTGGCCGACGAATCGGCGTTTCAGCGCGAGAGCGGCGAGAAAGCAACCAACCGCGCATACAGCAAGCAAACAATGCTTTTGGAAACGGCGTTAATACTGGGTGGGGTGCATCAAGCATGCTTGTTTTCTCGTGATTTCACAGCAATCGGGCGGCAAACATGATTTACCTGACTTGGAATGGCATTATGAATGAAAAGGGCGGCGGCGGCGCAGAGCTTTGTGGATAGTTGCAGCATTGTGCAGACGACGTAAGGTAGTGAACAAGGTATCGATGGTACTACTGATGTTTGATCCGCGGCCGCCATGTGCTGGTTTTCTTGTTTCCTTATGCTTCTCTTGCTTCCTTCGCTTGGTATGACTCCCATTTGTGTGAGACTGTGAGTCGGTTGTGTGTCATGTCTAGGGTGGCATGAAGGGTATCAAGGTAAGGTATTTGCTTGGTGCATAATTGTGTGCTTGTAGAACTTGCTGGTTCGCACCTTCCTTGTCCAGAAAGATGCTCAGGTAGGGCACGCCAGGCCATATAAGAGCCGCTGTACGACTACGGGATATGGTCCAAACTATCGCCACAACCGGTGTTTCCCATCCACACTTTACGCGACTGACCCGCTCATTTAGACTCAACTCGAGATTGGAGGGTACCATATGGCTGAGACAGCTTCGGTGGCCGGTGATGTTGCGAATTTGTCATTGAACAGCGAGGCTCTCGGTCCTAGTAACGAGCCGGAAGGGTCCAAAGGAGCTGAGACCCAGCCGGGAGAGTCAGGAGCTGGCTTCGAGAACGAGGGAGGACACAAACAAGAGAGCTGGCGGAAAGACGAGTTTCCTCCCCTGGCTCTCGACCATGAGGCTTTGAAGCTGGTCACAACTCGGGAAATATCTGGCCACGGAGAATGCGTTAAGATCGACGCCCTTGATCGTGGCTCTTTCCACGAGGTTCGAGTTCTGGAGTTCGAGGACGGCTGGACTTGTGTTGGCCGATTTACACGCCGCCGGGATGAGCATCGACATGTCCGAGAGAGCGCGGTTGCCACGATGAAGTATGTTCGGGAGCACACCACGATCCCAGTCCCGGAGATATATCATGTCAACTTTGATCAACAGAACGATGTCGGCGCCTCTTATGTCATAATGGAGCGAATGCCCGGCCAACGCTTGTACACCATCTGGGAAGGGCTCAGCACTGAGCACAAAATCGCAGTCATGGAACAGATCGCAGATGTCCTCGCCCAACTCTCAAATCTCAAATTTGACAAGATCGGCTCTTTCAACCTCAACGGCGAGATAGGCCCACTCCAGAACCACGCAATCCCGCACGAGGTCGGCGAACGTGGGCCATTCAACACAATGGAAGACTACCTCCTCAGCTTCATCCCGGACACTGACCAGGAGCCCGAATCAATCACCTCCCTCTACCCAACCATCCGCCACCGCATCCACGAAGACCTAACAGAGCAAACGGACGACCCGCTCTACAATCCACCATTCCGTCTCATCCATGGTGACTTCGATGGCCAGAACATGCTCTTCACGACCTCAGACTCCGGACCTCCGAAACTTACCGGCATCATCGACTGGGATTACAGCTACGCTGGCCCACTGTACTACCTCTACGAACACCCAGTCTTCATCCTAGATATCGAGGGCGATTACGACGAGCCCAACTGGCCGGAGAACAAAATCTTGCGTCAGAAGCTCGTGAGCACGTTGCTGCATGAGTTCCCGAGGAAGAGTGAGGCGCGATTGGATGTCCGGGAGGCGTTCCGTCAGAAGAGTTATCTGTACAATGCTTTTGCGTCAACCTTTATGTTCAGGAAACGTGACGCTAAGGACGAAGCGGATTGTATTAAGTTGTACACGAGGGGCATCGACGGAACGATCACTGTAAGGCAGGAAGAGGAGGAGGGATATTCCCCATATGGCTTGAAATTAGGTTGGGAGCCAGATTCGGATCCGGAGAGTGAGGATGGGCGTGGAGGGCGCTGTGTTAGTTGTTAGACTCGAAAGATTTTTCCTCTCTCCACCACAGCGAGACTTCGTAGCTGAGCTGCGCAGGTGGTGTAGTAGCAGCGACGTTGAAGATTGCTGGGGGATGCAAGAAGGTTGATTAAGCCGATGATCTCAGGAACAATAGTAGCAGTCTTAACGTGGTAGGCCGTCTTAAGCAAGCTCGGGGCTACTGCTGTGCTTCAAGATCGTTCCATAGTTGTTGCTGCTATAGAGAGTGATCGCGCTCTGAGGGGCTGGCACCACTTAGGAGAACGGCATCGACACCCGCGCTAGTATGAGCCGTCTCCACGGTCCTTGCGACTGCGACTGCGGCCAGGCAGCCTATTCTCGGCCGTAGGAAGAACCTTTTGGGGTAACAAGCGGTATGGTTTTAGCGTAGACAAGCTTGTCGATGGCGGAGAGGGTCTGTGTATAGCAAGACGACCGAAAGCACTCTCGATCGTCGCATTGAGCTCTCGTAGCCCCAGCAAAGACTGCAATGGCCTCGTCGAGCTGCTAAGCCATGAGAACTGGGAAAGTCGCAGAAAAGAGGGATCTCGTGTCGCTTTCCACGAGCATCGGGAGCAGATCGGTAGAAGTACTCTCGATCGTCGAATAGTGCCCTCATAGTCGTGGCAGAGGCTGTAGTACCACGGCTGAGTTGCTCTGCTGTGAGAAGAAAGCAGAGCCATGACCGGTCGTCGTGTTCCAGCGGCATCAAGAGACCCCGAAGAGTGATGTCAATCCAGAGTCAAAGTCGGATGGAGATAGGGCATAGCTCCAATGCTCAATCTCCAGACTTCGACTTCGATTTCTTGCCCTTCCGCACCCGTTCAGGACGTCTGAAGACAAAGTTAGCCTTTGCACCAAGGTTTGAGTGGAGCTGCAGTTCTTACTTCGGAGTATTGGCTTCGCGGCGCTTCCCCTTCTTCCCTCCTCCAACACCCCAAAGTACGTCGCTTTCCCTCTTACTTTCGTCTTCTTCTTCTTTTTTTTTGGGCTTCTGCCGCAGCAACCCTGGCCTTCTCGGCACGGCGCTCGTCCTCGACACACTTCAAGCACCTTTGATCCTTGTAACGGAACCAGTGAGGGTGGATGCTGCAATAAATCATGTGCTCATCGCAAAACCCAGGCCCTCCGGTTGCGCTCCTGGGAGCGCGTTCGCATTGGTTGCAGTGGTGGATGATTCCACCGTTTCTGGTAGGCATAGGGCCGTGGAGAATGCGAATAGAGTCTAGGTTTTCAGGTTTGGCGAGTTAGTGGTGCCTCCAAGGGCCGCTGGAATGCGTGGTCTGCGTCGAAGGCGGCGAAAGCAGATGCGGTCTTCCACTGGGGGCGAAGAGGGTGTGTGGCTAGGCTGTCGATGCTTTAAGAAAAGAAATTGCCATACTCGCGGCCATTGAAAGTGTTGTTGCGGCTGGTGAAAGCCAGGTTAGTCATGTGGCAGGTCGTGACCAATTGTGGATTTTGAGGTGCATGTTGCATGTGATGAGTACATTGCTGAGAAGATGGAGTGGAGTATAGCAGGGTAAGATTGTGTATGGTCGAGTGGCCGGAAAGCTGGAGTCCGGACGGAAGCCGAAGGCGATCTCGCGGTTAAGTAAGGGAGCTGGAAGAGAAGTAAGCAGTGGAAATTTTCAAGCATCGTCCAGACGAAGTATGAGACAGGATGCAACAGAGTGGCGAATGTTGAGCTTCAGACGGAGTATAAGCAGAGGCGTCTGTTTCTTCCATTGCTTTTGCTGGAAACGTCGATTGTGGTAACTCGACTCTGTCTTAGCTCTGGGTTGAATGTTCCAATGGCGAGAAGACGGACAGTGGCATCTGTTTACCCGAGATTTTCTGATGGTTTGTGGTGAAGCGAGGTTGAGAGACGCGGAGGAAATGAGTAGCAATCAAATACCGGCAGACATATCTGAGTACATCCTCTATACTGGCCTCGTCCGGGGAGAGAAAAGACATGGATTTGTTGTGATAGGTAGTCCTATAGTAACCACGCCAGGGAGGAGTAGTTTGCCGCCTATCATAGCGCCATATTTGATGTTGCTGAGCATATGCGGGAGCTGTGTTGAACAATCTGGCTACCAGGGATGGTATGTGGCGAGGCACCGCGGTAGGAAGTAGTTGCATAGAGTAGTTATTGAAAGAAAGAGAAAGCCAGGGAGGAAGTGAAGTCCAAAGACGACGGCCCGAATTTTGCCGAGATTTAGCCGACTGCACCTTCCCTCTTCGAATCAGCAGAAGCTCCAGCGAGCGTCGCGCGCGCGTCTTCGCAGAAGTTCAAAGCCGCACCCCGCCAAGCCAGCACCGATGCCGTTCCAGAAGGGCAACAGGCTCGGAGGCCGCCGCAGCGCCCGCAAATCCGACTTCGCCAGTGAGTCGCGACATGACAGGCGCCACCTGCGAAAAGCCGCACGAACTAACATGGGATTGCGCAGGACCACCAACACCTAAACTCGAGGAGGATGGATCAGACGAGGAGATGCTCGATGGCGACGCGGAAGACTCACAACTGATTGGGACACCACGAGAAGATGGCGACGAGGAGGAAGGGGAGGAGGAAGTAGGCACTCCGGCGCAAGATGACGATGAGGAAGCAGACAGTCCACCCACCATAACGACCATACCACGACGGACACGAGGGCGAGGGAGAGGACGAGGTCGCATATCTAGACTCGACATTGGCACACCAGAACCGGGCGAAGACGGCAGCGAATCCGGCACACCCTTCAAGCGGCGCAGAGGCCGACCACCGGGCCCCAACAGCGGCAGAGGCAGAGGAAGTGCCCGCGGCCGGCGGAAGGATCTAGCTCTGGCGCAACCGCGTGTTGTAGACAAGGACGGCAACACTCTAGAGGTGAAGGATGACGAGGCGGTTGTGGACGATGACCCGGAAGGCAACGAGAAAGTGGACGCTTTAGGAAACCTGCAAGGAGGCCGCGACTACCGCGTACGCACGTTCAAGATTGTGGACAAAGGCGAGCGGCTGTACATGCTATCAACTGAGCCGGCACGATGCTGTGGATTCCGGGATAGCTACCTGTTCTTCACCAAGCACCCGAAGCTGTTCAAGGTGCTGGTCAACGAGGAGCAGAAGAAGGATTTGATTGACCGAGACATCCTACCGAACAGCTACAAGGGTCGCAACATCGGTGTGGTCACGGCTCGATCGGTGTTCCGAGAGTTCGGCGCGCGTATTGTGGTGGGAGGGCGGAAGGTCACGGATGACTACAAGGTCGCAGAGGCCAAGGCGAACGGCGACGTTGAAGGAGAACTTGCGGATCCGGAGGATAGGCTCCCCGACAACAAGATCGAATACAACCGCAACCGTTATGTAGCCTGGCATGGTGCCAGTGAGGTGTATCGCAATACCGGACAAGGAGGTGGCGCGGTGCACCCAGGAAAGCCAGGGCCAGTTGGGAAGAGGAGAAACAATCTTACCGTGACGAACTGGCAGATGATGCATGTCAGAGAGGCGAAGTATGCTGTTGGATTCCACAAGTCGAGGTGTCATACTGACATCCGTAACAGCCGCTTCAACACCCACCTCACCGCCCTCCGCCACGCCAACCTGAACGGCGTCTACGATACCCACACCAACATGATGTTCTACCCCAAAATCATGCAGCCCACCCACGCCCGCTGGGAGCAGATCCTTCCGCCCTCGTCACCAGCCCAAACCGAACAACACCTCCTGACCAACGGCCTGACTAACGGCACAACACCAAACGGCACCCACGACGACTCCATGGACCTCGACCACCAACCTCCCTCCTCACCCACCCTCTTCACCTCCGTCCCAGCAGTCGTAAGCCGCAACTTCACCATCGTCGACACGGTCTACATCGCCCCTCCACTCTCGCACACCGGCTACCCAGGTCCAGACGGCCATATCGAGGACCCTTCCTCTGGTCCCAACGGGCTGAGCAGTGTTCCGGATGAGCTTCTCGACGAGCTGCCGGAAGAGTGTAGACGAGCGTTCGAGGAGGCGAGGAGCGAGGAGGTGAAGTGGAAGCAGGGTTGGGGTACGGAGGTGCAGAGTGGACTGCGTGGGCATCTGAAGGTGGGGTTGAGTGGGTATCCTGTTTGATGTTGTTCGGGCGTTGGGCGAATAGGCGTTGTGGGCGGTGGGTTGTGTGGGACGAGGGAAGGGATGGAACGGGTTTGTGGTGAGGCGATGGCTTGAGACAGCTCTCTAGTACGACGGTGGAGTGCCAGAGTAGCGTATGCCATAGGCCAGTGATGCCAGGCATAGTCAGATCAAATATTGCGGATATGTGTGAAGCATGTGTTTGCCTGAGGCATCTTGCACTTTTCGCGTCGCGCTTTCGAAATTGTCGCCCGCGTCGACCACATCAGTAGTCTTTAATTGCTTTCGAGCCGTTCAGCACTTCATGATGCATATCATGCATTATCATGGCAAGGTCGCGGAAAGAGTCCTGCAACCATGATCCCAAGGTCCCGGCCGTCATACTGGCCAACCTTGTCTTGACGCGAGAGGGCGCAGCTCCAAGCCACGAAGTCGAGCTGCAGCATCGAGATGGAGACGCGTTCTAACAGCACGAAAGACTTCCTCATACTTCAATCCCGTGATATCTGAAACTCGTCGGAAGAATCAAACCGAGGTCAATGCGTCTCCTAAACACCCGCACTCAGTCCCTCGCCACCTTCATATCCTGCTCCATCCCTCCGTATGCTATCTTATCGCACACCTGGGGTCCAGATGAGCTTACATTCGAGGATCTCTGGCTTGATGGACGCTCGAGACGCTTTGTTGATGATGGCAGTGGTAGTGACAACAAGATCACCTCGGCCTGTGCCCAAGCACTCGAAGATGACTATGAATGGATCTGGATTGACACCGTGTGTATCGACAAGAGCTCAAGTGCGGAGCTGAGCGAGGCGATCAATTCCATGTGGACGTATTATCGGAAGGCTGGGGTTTGTTATGCTTACTTGGGGGACGTAGTGGTCGCTGACAGCGAACTTGGAGAGAGCGAGAAGGGCGAGATGGATCTCGAGCTGCAGCGAGAGATATCGACGGAGCAAGTGCTCGAAGACGATGAGAGCGGGGATGGTGTCGAGACGCTGTTTGATGAGTTGGGCGGAAGAGTGGCGACGGGAAAGGAGCGGTGGCACGAGAGTAAGTGGTTTGAGAGAGGGTGGACGTTACAGGAGCTCATCGCGCCGCGGGAGGTAAGGTTCTACGATCGGAAGTGGCAGCTTGTTGGGAGTCGCAATGATGAACTGCTGGAAACCATCTCCGATGTCACGAAGGTCCCAAAAGCTGTCTTCCACGATGTCGATGCAAGATTTCAAGTCAGGTTAGTCGAGATGATCTATGCGTTCTAGGTTCGCGGTGCTGACAATATCTTAGCGTCGCCCAACGGATGTCGTGGGCAGCTCGCAGACGGACGACTCGCATAGAGGATGAAGCTTATAGTCTTCTCGGGATCTTCGGTGTCAGCTTACCACTTCTTTACGGCGAAGGGCGGCGTGCATTCGTTCGGCTCCAAGAGGAAATCATCAAAGTCTCCACCGATCACTCCATCTTCGCCTGGCGCGAGAGCTCGTTCAATCTCAACCTCTACCACACGATCATGGATGGCAGTTATGGTCCTGTCGATGAGTGGGTCCAGGAGCAGCTGGCCAAACCACAGGGAGAAGCATCAAGCATGGAGGACTTTTTCGAAGTTCTGACGACAACGGATACATGGAAGGACTTCGACAAGCCGAGATTGCTAGCGATATCGCCGAGTTCCTTCCGAGGGACCTGTGCGAACATCGTGTCTCGGGGCCGCAGGCCTTCGAGCGTGCCGTACTCTATGACCAACCAAGGATTGCGTATTACGCTCCCAGTTTTCCAGCACCCTCACGAGGGATGGATGGCTATGTTGAACTGTCGTGACTGGCACGGGGTCATAGCACTGCGGCTCTTAGCGACTGGTAAGGATGAGTTCATCGTGGGTAGCGCGCCGCTGAAGATCAAGACGAGAGCCAGACACTTGCAAGGCAGCCGCACGGCTGTTGCGTATCCACACCAGGCCGCTGTCGCGAAAATGCGGACGATCACCATCGCACGGGAGTGGCCAGACAAGGTTTCCGATGTCATTACAACACGACTGAAGGCGGAAGGCTTGGTGTATGTCAACCTTCGGAAGCATGACCTGACTCGATTTCCACTCGAGGACTACGTTGACCTCGTCTTCCCGCCGGTATCAACGGTGGCCCAGGGGATAGCTATCATACCATTGGAGAAGGACGGCCTATATTTTGGTGGGCTCGCTTTCAGCGGAGTCCCGGTCCTCGGAAGCTTTGTGGTGTGCTTCGCCTACGACTCGATGGACACATCTTCTGATGGATTCTGCGAGATCACACAAGGAGCAGCAAATGCGAAACGACTAGCGGAAATGTGCAAGGCCTTTGGTGAGACAGTGCGGCGGGCCTGTAAGGATCCCACCGCACCTCGATCTCTTGCCTACATTCGCGACCAACAATGGGGCAATCTACCGATCGCATACCTTGTTCGCGCCGAGCTCCAATGGCAGGTGGACATAGAAGCATCGGGCGCGAAGAAATGGCAGGTCGACACAGGCGAGATCGCGCTCAAGATCAACCTAGGCCCAGCCTTCTCGGCCAGATGGTCGTTGCTGGCGCTTGAAACCCGCTGGTATGGCGAGGCAAAATTCTCGCTGCCATTGAATCCAAACGATTTGAGCGACACGGCCTTTAAGATAAGCAAATTCTCAAAACGCTTTCGAAGAAAGCTGGCGCTGGACCCGGATGCCCCATATCTGTTTGCTGGCTTTGACCTCTCTGGTAGTGCCTTCTTGGGCATGAAACGGCGCACAATTTTTCTGATCATGGTCTTCAGCGGCGCCTATCAAGTCATGTGGTGGGGACAGCGTATCGTAACTGGAGAGTTCGCGTTTGGCTTTCCTTTCTCCGTGGCAGTGCTTTCAGTTCTTATCTTTCCGACACTATTCAATCTGTGAGGCACAGCATGACTGGCAAAACCGTTACGGCAATGTCCAGATTCACCATCGCCGAACTCAGCTCGAGGACACATTCCTCATCAGTCATGCAGCGACCGGTTGTGGCCGCATTCCAGCGACATCTCTATGGGTGACCCCAGCAACGGCAGTCACGAAGCTAACAGACCTCGATTCTCCGAAAGTCAGCACTGGCAATGCCATCAGTTTACAGGCATTGTTGAAGGCGGTCGCTTACTCGCACCGTAATACGCTACCCGTTGCACAACCGTCAACGATCTTATTTCTTCGAGCAGCAAGCTGTACGATCACCGACGCCGAGTTGGGTGACAACATCCTTCGAACTCGAGCAAGGCAGTGGCCGTATCAGGATGGCCTACAACGCCTCCACCGCCATCTGTCCAGCTCCTTTCCTTCCTCTCGATGACTTTCCTACCACAGGCGGAGTAAGTAGATCCACCGTCCAGCCTGGCGAAGTCCTCTAACAGCTTTTCAGTACCTCAAAGGACGGTTCTGTGGCCCCGTAACAGAGGACGCCATCTGTTGCCTTCCCTGCCCACTGCAACAATGGGTCTCGTCCGACGATTTCGGGCGTAACGCAGAAATATCATACTGGTTCAATGTGCCGGCGCTTCTATGTCAGGTGTTCTTGCTGGTAACCTTCTTTGTGTTGCCGAAAGAAGTCAGTGGGAGGCATTATCTCAGCATCGGGCTGTGTCTGGCCTTGATGTTGCTAGAGGTCAGAACAACACTGAGAATGAATCGGGTAGTCATAGTAGCACTGACAGCCTTCCCACAGATCAGCTTCATAATACCAATCGCGGCGCAACCGGAGCAGTGCTACAATGAGATTACGCCTCGGGATATGTACTCGAGTTTGTCGTGTGCGTGGTCCGGCGCGTTGTTGGAGGTTGGGAGTATGGCTGCGGTGGTGTGGAGTAAGTTTTTCCACAATTGGGATTGGTTAGGGGCGAGTTGCGGATATGCCTTACTGACCTACTGCAGTCCTCCTCCGCTCCCTCTGGACTCACCTGCGTGTCTGCTGGGACTTGGAGCATACCGCTTTGTACGTCTGGATCGCCCACGTCCTCGGCTGGGGCCTGCCTGCCCTCTTCCTCGCCATCTCACTTCCCGTGACCGGCGTCTCCTTTCGCGTTGGAGGCGCATGCATACCAAACCCCAAAGATGCCTTTGCCACCTGGTTCGGCTGGCTGATCGCCTTCGGCGTTCTTGGAGCACTGATCCAGTTCGGCACAACTGGCTTCTGCCTTGCGATCTACATGAAAAGTTGGTTCCGCCAAGATACACAATCCTTCAGCACGACCACAGGAACCAGCGCCACAACTGCCGGTAGTGCCGGCGTCACAGGCAATGGAAAGCAGTCTGCGAGGAAGGCCGCCAAGCGTCTCGCTTGGAGGCGCGTGCGCAAAGTCTTGCTGATGCAGTGGCGTTCGATCGCGCTCAGTGTGCTTGTCATCTTCGTGACCATCTACTTTGGTGTCATTTACGCTAGACAAGTCACTACCGCAAAGATGAGCTCGAGGCCCGAACACTCGGATCAAATCTACAGGTGGACTGTCTGTCTCATCGAATCGCTCGGTGATAAGGAGAAGTGCATGCCTCTGGCGGCGGCGCTGAGTGTGCCAGAGGGGACCGTTATCGCTAGCTTCTTCTTGATATCGGTAAGCACGATTTGTGGTTGTGTGTGGTGGTGCATACAGAAGCGCTGACTTTATTTTGTTGACAGATGACTGGAATGGGCACGTTCATCCTCATGCTCCGCCGTTCCATGGTTGTCGGTTGGTGGGAGCTGATCCAGAATCCTCGCCGACGTCGACGACAGAGCAGCGCCGATGAATGGATAAGTGCCAAGTCCAAGCGGCTATCGCTGGGAAGAATACTCGGATCCGACAGGCTTCCTCCCACTACTGCTGGTGGTGAGGATGAGCTGCCGCTACCGACGGGGATCTTGCCCTCGCCAGAGAAGGAACGCCATATGAGTCTGCCAGAAGCTGGAGATGTTGCGAGAAGGCATGAGACAACGACTTTATACGACGACGAGGAAGAGGTGGAGGACGAAAGGAAGATTCGACGGGGCGAAAGACCGGGAGATGAGAACGGTTCTGTTTGAGACGGTTTGTTGTGATTATGCGTTGGATATGCAGACAAGAACCTTGGTTTCTGGAAGCGTTTGAACTCCGTAAAACCTACTCGCGCGTCCATGTTTCTCTGATGGTACTATCGAATGAATTCACTATCCTGACAACACACGCCGTAGGCACGAGCTCTGGCCAAGTGTCTCTGTCCATCGCGACTTCACCTTCATCTCTCTGCTGACACCGACATCCCATACAGTATTATCGCCAACAAACCTGTCCCCACGTTATTCGATGACATCGCCGCCTTCGGAGCAACCACTTTCTCCAATCTGCCTCACACGTTTGATCCTCCCGACTCCTCAACACTCCACAGGAGACTGTTGCAAGACGCGGAGATGAAGCGGGGGATTGCGCGCAGATCATTAACACGATGTCACTTCGACTCAGGTTACGGACCCGATTCAGGAGCCTCTATGGTCCTTTTCACACTCACACCTGCCACAACGGTCCAGGCCTTCGGAACTCTGTTGGTCCTGTGTAACACTTCGACCGACCAACGAGCGGCTCTGCACGTCTCCACGTACATGTAGTATGAATGGTCTTTTCGCTGTACTTCTCTCCTGCTTCACTTCCCTTTTCTTTGCTCCTACTCGACATCGGCCACGATGAAGATCTCTGTCGCTGTTCTCTCTGCTCTACCATTCGCGGTAGGGTACACCTTACCTGACGGTACAGGTAGGCTCCCTGCATTGGGATGGAACAGCTGGGTACGTCCGTATGGTTATGAATATCGGTTATTACAGCTAACAATTCAGCTAGAATGCGTACGCATGCGATATCAATGCGGACAAGATCATGACTGCTGCGAATGCAATGATTAGCAAAGGCTTCCTAGCTGCAGGTTACAACTATGTCATCCAGGACGACTGCTGGTCAATCAAGACTGGACGAGACGACACCACTCATGAGATCATGCCGGACACTACGAAAGTAAGTGGAAAGATTAAGCAATCCTCATGTTCTTCGACTAAATCTGTTATCACAACAGTTTCCGGATGGTATCAAAGGCATCGCTGATAAGATCCACGACCTGGGCTTCAAGTACGGCATCTACTCGAGCGCCGGTCTCGAAACGTGTGGTGGCTACCCAGCCTCACTCGGTTACGAGCAGGTTGATGCCGCCACCTTCGCGGCATGGGGAGTAGACTACTTGAAATACGACAACTGCGGCGTACCCGATTACTGGTATCCAAATTGTACTGCCTGCAATCCTGATCCTTCCTACAACGAACCTGTAGGCGAAAATGGAACCTGCGTGTCTGGATCGCAACAGTTCTCGTATGGGCCATTGTGTGATTTTGAATGGCCTGTGGATGGTCGAAACTACAGTCAATCGTTGACGGCACTGCGGCATCGCATTATGCATAACGCCTTGATAGAACATAACCGGACGATCCTATTCAGTCTTTGCGAATGGGGTAAGGTGATCTCGGGATCCATTTCCGCGTCCGATGCTAATACTACGTGCTACAGGAACTGATGAGGTCTGGACCTGGGGCAATACGACAGGCCAATCCTGGCGGATGTCTAACGATATTTTCAGTCAGCGATCTTTGCCAAATGCTACCCACATCTTCCAGAGTCGACTAACAGCTGTGTAGATAACTGGGAGAGCGTTGCGAGAATCCTCAACATGAACTCGTTCTTGACCAACTACGCCGACTTTGGTGGCCACAATGATCCGGACATGCTCGAGATCGGCAACGGCATTCTCACGGATCCAGAAGAGCGCACCCACTTCGCCATGTGGGCTTTGATGAAGTCGCCTCTACTTATGGGCACCGATGTCACCAAATTGACCCAAGCGCAGATTGACATCCTGCAGAACAAGCACCTGCTAGCCTTTAACCAGGACCCGGTATATGGCAAGCCAGCTGCACCATACAAGTGGGGCACCAACCCTGATTGGACGTATAATGCTACGAACCCTGCTGAGTTCTGGTCTGGAGCCTCAAGTCAAGGGACGATGGTAGCCATGGTGAACACTTTGAACGAGACGAAGACTATGACGGCCGAGTTTGACGAGGTGCCAGAGCTTGGAGATGGGTCTTATCAAGTCGTGAATGCCTGGAACAGCAAGAAATTGGGGTGTAAGAAGGGGAGCGTGAAGATGACTTTGGCACCGCATGATACTGCTGTCTTGTTGTTCAAGAAGAAGTGTTGATGAATCGATAGCTGTAGGTGCGGAGAGACACGATCTCGAATTGATGGTTCATCGTCTCCTGCGCTGGATCTGAGATTGAATATATCCACGTGCTGATGGGCGGTTGGGAACTTTGGAAGGCTCTCGGAGAAACAAGCCTATAACAAACCACTGACCGGCGATCGTGCTCACACGCAATACAAGCCAGCAGGCTTCAACTTTGATGAACTCTGTCGCAGCGTGTGCGGCCGCCTGATTCTACTGGTAGGC
The DNA here is from genome assembly GCA_033117895.1 of Extremus antarcticus. Classification (NCBI taxonomy): domain Eukaryota; kingdom Fungi; phylum Ascomycota; class Dothideomycetes; order Mycosphaerellales; family Extremaceae; genus Extremus; species Extremus antarcticus. The sequence goes on along the minus strand of JAWDJX010000034.1, from coordinate 95,724 downwards.
AATAAGATAGAGTGGCTCACCACAGCCGATGCTCATCGAACACCAACAGCTGCAGTTGCACTGCAAAATAAAGGTGAGTTTGTCGAGTGAGGCGAGGTGCGGAGATACATATTCCTTCGTACCTCTAGATGAGGGAAGGCGAGCCCTAATTTTGTAACAGGCTGTCAGAATTTCTGCGTGCTGCGCGACACGAGCCACTTGACTCCTCAAAACCCGAGGACGCATCGTGATTCATCATCTCTGACGGTACGAACAGGCGCCCGAGATGCCGTAGGTGGGACTATCCACCAAGCGTGATAGTGATGAACCAGCCTGATTTGAGCGTCCCCTCACTACTTAATGAGGAGACGTGTAGTTCTTCAAGGGCCGGTACTGAATGCCGACGCTGATGCGGTGAAGGTGATGCTATAGTGCATGCAGTGAGCGCGATCGCGAGGCGGCAGGGTCAATCATTAACAGGTCTCCTTCGCGGCGAGAGGATGTTCGGCCGCCCGGGAATTGCTCGCCATCTCGTTGGTACGAAATATAGTGGTTGAACAGCAAACGAACTAGGCATGAAGTAGAAATCGATTTGTAACTGCGCCAAGCACTTGATTGACGGGTGGACCACGGTCCCCACCAACTTCACCTGCAAATGGCCCTGTAACTACGGAGCGAATCGGGCAGGTGAAAGAGAATTTCGTTGGAGCAGGGCTTGCTCATCACACGCAATAATCAACCTCGTGTCACCCCCTTCTCCCTCCCCCACGAGTGTTGTTGTCTGTCATCAAATAGGAGGCTCGTACCGTAATCTCGAAAGCGTGCACAAACCCTTGCGCTCACCACGAACGCTTCGCTGCTGGATCCTCATTTCAGCGCGCGGAAAGCAGGAGCCGTTGGAAAGGACACGAGCCCACCAAGCAACGGTATACAGGTTCCTTGCCGAGACAACATCTGCACCTCCCATCGTCCGAGTCCTGCTTCACGATCACAACTTCTGTTTCGACTTCAGTTGTTTCTTACCGCAGGCACCAGTGGAGGAAACAAGAAAGCGCTGGGAACGGCTTTTGTTTTTTTTGTTTCCCGTTCCATTCTTTTTCGGATTCGGAGTCTACGCCACACTTGCGCACGGCTGAACTCGGCAAAGCCTTCGACCACCCCTAGCAACTCGACTTGGCCTCTCTCACCTGTTCTTCCTACACCCGCCGACTCCGACCACTTCGCCAGTAACGTGAAGTGAAGAATTCTTGCTTTGCGCACGTAGCATCGTCAGTGCTCTTCACTTTGGGTTCACTGTGCGCGCGTCTTCAACATCACCTGCGACACCATAGCCACATCACATCACCACCAGGACCTATTCACTTAGCCGTCCTTCGACCTGCGAATACGATTAATACGATTCATATTTGTCGCCACCTGAGCATCGCCATCAGCAAGCGCAAATATACTACCGCCTGAACACGCGACCGTGTCCGATCCGATCTGCGCCTGCCTAAACATTGCCTACCAACGTCAGATCTATCTAAGCACAGCGCGCCGCACCTGAGATTTCCGCGACAGCAACTTCCACATCAGAACATCAACAAAACACGCATCGATATCAGCACATTTCGCATGAATAGCCAGCAGTAAGATCCTTGCGCCTCTTCACAGAGCAGGTGCTCGGCCTTTGCGCGCGTGAGTTGCAAGAAACGGTTCGTTGTGGAAACATTCCTTGGGCATACTCACATACTGATTTCACTCAGAGTGTGATCGCACACCGTTTCTTGACTTGTCCTGCTTCTCAGCAGTCATGCCGGCTCTCTATCAGCGCCCCATGGCGGGACAATTACCACTCACGCCACCTGACTCGGGCTCGGGATACGGATACAGCAACATGCACTACTCACAGGATCCATACGCATCGCACCAGTCGATGATGCCACCACTCCGGCACGATAGCGGCTACGACTACCAGCAGCCGTACTTGCAACCTCCTGTTGCGCCGGCACCTCCCGCATATCCGTACTCACAAAGCAGCTACCAGACTACCAATAGTCTGCCACCGCTTCAGAACTTCTACGAGCCGATGGGTGCACCGTCACTGCCACCGCTCACGATCAACGACCGTGACTCGTTCACTGACGACTACAATCGACGACTGCAGCAACAACAGCTTTCAGCAACTGTACACGAGCAACAACATCCAGCACCGAAAGAGGAGAAGGCGACTGGCGGTGTCTCTGCCAAACTTGACTACGATATGGAGCATATGACGGATTTCGTCACAGAGGCGACTGGCTCAATGTATGCATTCCACAACTCCCCAATCTGCCTTGCAGATATTGACATAACCCAAAGCTTCCAGCACACCATGCAAAACCAGCCATCCTTCCGCAAGTGGGTGCATCAAGTGCTCTCAGCGACCAGACTTCCAGCGGCTACGATTCTACTCAGCCTGTACTATCTGAACGACCGCATCGAGCATGCACCTCAGTCAATCCAGCCGGGCGAGAATCAGATCTATCGACTGCTAGCCGTGGCTCTCATCCTTGGCAGCAAATTCCTCGACGACAATACGTTCATCAACCGGTCCTGGTCCGACGTCACCGCGATCAAGGTTTCCGAGCTTAACCAGCTTGAAATGGAGTGGTTGACGCTCATCAAGTGGCAGTTGCACATTGATCCCGAAGCACCCAACGGTCTTCAGGCCTGGCTTGATGCTTGGAAAAAGTACCAAGCGGAGTACGTCGCCAAGCAGCAGCAACAGCAGCAGCAGATACAGGCAGTCAGGCTATCCCCACTCGATACGAGCAATGTCTACAGACACACAAGTCACCGCGCCGAGCGATTCTTGTCATACCCAAGTCCTTACAGCGCAGCCACTAGCCGCTCTTCATACGATACGCCACTCACTTCGCGGTCTTCGCACTTCGGATCGACGAACTACACCACGAACGACCCATGGGCGCAGACTGACCGTCATGCATTGGACGACTTCTACAAGCGGCAGCACCGCTATCCGACGCTGTCCGAGATGGACGACGTCAGCCGCCGAGCCTCCGAGGAGCGTGCGCGTCAAGCAGCGTACCATGCTTACTATCAGCCGTCGAACTACGGCTCAGGCTGGGATCAGCAATCCTGGAATGGCGTGCATGCGTACGACTGCAGATGTGCTACTTGCAGCTATCAGCAGCACTACCGACCATACCCTCTGGCGTCCAGCTACACTGCTCAGACGGTCATGGGGTGAGAACTTCTCCATCTGGCGGCTACAAAATACTTTCATCGACTTCTAGCGTTCAATGCGAAAACCAAAATGTGCTTGCAGCGGAACTGGCATCTTAGTCTTCGACTTGGACATTATTGCTTCGCTCTGACCTGGACGTTACCGCTCCCACATCCGACGAGCACGGCGTTCACCTCGACGAAGCGACTTCATTTGCACGACACGACCGATCAACATCACGATCAGTTCAGCGTCAAACTTCATCATTCTTGCATTTTCTTCACAGCGATCAGCGAAACGGGATACACGGCTTGGGGATTTCTGGGACGGAGGGACACTATGCTTCTGAAAATTCCATTTAGCACGGCGTTCGAACACGGTTGATCATATCACTTGCTGCGGTTTTTCATGGGAAAATGGACGGAATAAAACGGATGGGTTGTTATTGCCTTTCGACTGGGATTTCTTGGATCCGCATATCGAGTTCGGCTACGGCCTGCTGTCGTTATCATGTCATGCACTGGGAAAGCGAGGGTTCATACGGGAGGTACTGCTCATGGCGAATGCGAATGGCTGTTTTTAGACTTGGTGGTGGCTATGGCTTTGGCTGCGGATACCATGGGCTTCGATAGAGTACCTTAGCTTTTGAGGGTATGTTTTAATGGATCATGGTTGGCCCTTTGGGGCTGGCTGGGTTTGATGGCAATTGCTCAATCTGTTCTCCCCATGTTTCTCAACGTTACGCTCGCTGAGTCTGCCTGGCTTGGAAATTGCATGTGTCCATGAGTCCGTCGAAGGATTCAAGAAACCGTCTGGCTTCGGCCAATCTTCGGTGGATCTTCATGTATGATTTATTTACGGTGAGCGAGAAACACTTGATTAGTCAACCACGCTTGTCACAGACAAGTTCCGATGGACAAACCATTGGCTCCGTGGCCTAATGGTAAGGCGTTGGCAAGTCTTCCAGTGTTCTTGATGCCGTCCAACATCCTTCTAATGCTTCCTTAGCTTTCCGGTCGAAGGACTTGGCAAAGATTGTGGGTTCGAGTGTTCGTATTCACCTTCCAACGCTACGACAACACTTGCTAACCAGCCCCAGCCCATCGGGGTCGAGTTAATCGTCTTCAATTTTTGTTCAATCAAGTTCATAGACCATTGTCGTTGATTTGGGATCGAATACAACGTTTTGATCTAACTTTTGGCCTAAACTGCATTTGGCATTGTCTATCATACGCACTTCAACCCAGTAGAGTGATTGGCAAACTCCATACAGTAGTCTTCGACGGCTGGAAGACGAATACTCTATGTGCGTGAGCTCCTTCCCAATCGAGCCTAGTGCACGTGTTTCTCAGCGAATGTCTTGGCACTCGAGCCGGACTACACTTCCACAACCCATTTGAGCCAGACGACGTATCCGAAGCTACATGTACACGTTCTAGTATCGTTGGCAGAATGTTTACTCATACAAGGCGGAACGAATGTCTCTTCGATGCCGAGGATACATCGGAGGTCGCTCGGCAGAGCAATGCCCTACACAGGTGAGGGGAAGGTTGATGCTCGGAGCCGTTGTCCCAGACCATGGAGTGCTCTATCTGTGACACTGGGCCCAAAGTCAAGTGCGCCGCTCATTCTCGTTACAATTCACTTGGAGAAAGAACCAATGGCGTCCATCGAGTGGGATCTCCTCAAAGGCCGCTCTGTTCTCATCACCGGCGGTGCAAGTGGACTCGGCGAGGCAACGACCCGCAAGTTCCATCAGCATGGAGCATATGTGACCATAGCAGATGTTCAAGATGAGTTAGGTCAAAAGTTGACCAAAGAACTCGGTGACCGCGCGACTTTCGTGCATTGCGATACCACAGACTGGGACCAATCTGCAGCCGCTTTCAAGCATGCGGCGAAGTTCGCACCGGAGAATACAATTGATGTGGTAGTACTGTTTGCGGGTGTTGACGGCGAACGAAGAGGTGAGTCGAACAGACTGCCGGTTCTCCACGCTCTGGACAAGCACGCCACTACTACAGTGGTTGATCCCATCACCTTCGCAGTGTCGAACTGCCAGAGCTCTGAGTTATACTCATCACCGCAATGCTGCTTCTCGACCTTACTGCAACGCAGCGATGGCTCGTTCAAGGCCATCGTAGAGCTAGGGACTCTGGACCAACGATGGTCAACTTGACGTCACTTCTCAACAGTAATGATAGTCATGCCGCCACTGCACTGAGTGACCGCTTTGGCCTAGAGCCTTCGAGACACGGAGAGTTACTACCTGTACTCCACGACATACGACTGCTTCTCAACAATAATTTCCGACTTGCCGCTGCTATACCGTGCGATCTAGCTAAATATGAAGCAACAAGAAGCTGGAAACGGACGACCTATGCTCAACCAAACGTGGCCAGACGCTCAGGCAACAGCAGGAAAGCACGCTGATTTTTTGTTATAGGTCTCGTGGATCTGGTCTTGGATCAACCGGAACCATCACTGGATGGCGATCCTACACCTGCCAGACCTGCTCACAGAGCGCTTGATATCAATCTAGTCGGAGTGTATCTGTCTACATACCTAGCATTACACTACTTCCGTCTACCGGCAAAGTCGGGCAAGCAAGACTTTAAGAAGTCGTTGGTGTTGATCTCCAGCTTGACGGGGTATATGGATCTGCCGTATGTGCTTCCAGATATCACTTCGACAACAACCATCATCGAAGGTATGCTAATGGCTGTGCAGCTACAACACCGGCTACGCAACCTCAAAGTACGCCATCCGCGGCATGTTCAGGAGCATCCGCAAAGCCATCGACAAAGTCAACGCTCGCGTAAACAACATCGCTCCGGGTTACGTACTCACACCATTGACGAAGAAGGTCCACCAGATCGACGATCCGTCGCACCCGAGCAAAGCCACGGGTTATGTCTTGCCGTGGACGCCGCTCGAGTATGTGGTAGATGCATGTGGACGGTGTGCGGTAGACGAGGAAACTGATGGTATGTTTGCTCGTGAATGCATTCCATCTACGGGAAACTGACATGCTGATGTCATGGCAGGTCGCACTTTCGCGATCATGCCGTCTGGAATTATTGACATGGAAGAGGACTTCGATAAGGGATATGGCGGGCCAAAGTCTTGCGAGATACTGGAGAACGAAGGGTTCACGGCGCTGTTTCCAGCTCTATTTGGGAAGTGATATTGGTCGTAATATGCCTCAATTTATTCATGCATCTCGTTGTTATCTCTGTCAAAGTAGCCGACGTACTACTCGTGATATTGCTATGGTCGCTAGAGATGGATGCCAATCTCCTCACCGAACAGGCCTTTCCTCCCGTCGGTCGATCCTCTCAGGCTCAAGGCAATCAAGGCCAACCCAGCTTCCTAGGCTTTCTTGATGTGTTGTGTAGTCCGTCACGCTCCCGTTAGCCGGTCACGGTCGATGCCATGATCTCTTCAGGCGTCATGTTGGTGGCTTTGAATTTGGAGATGAAGTCGTCGCGAGGGATGTAGCCTCCTGCCATTCTTCGCTTGCCTGTGAACGCTGCTCGTCCGTGCAGTACACGCCAGTTGTCGAAGACTATGAATTGGTTAGCAGTAGAATTCTTTTCGCATCGAGGGCCGCATACTCAGAAGCTTGCCCGGTTTAAGCTGAAACCAGTACTGGTTCTCGGGATCGCTGATCAAAGCATCGAACTTGCTGCGGAAGGTTAGTCCTCACAGTCCGTCTGGCATGATGTAGACGTACTTACGCCGCCCCGTCATACCACGCATCAAGATCGCTGTAATGGCAGTTCAAGCCTGCGCGGTCAGCGTTATTCCACCGGACCTGTATCAAATGCTGCACGTCGTTCGAGTGTGACAGCACGGGGTGTGGGTTAGCAGGCTGAATGCTGATGCCATCGTTGCCGCTCGCATGCGCATAGACGGGCACGAAACTCAGTCTCCGGTATGCGTCGATATCTTGCCCGAATAGCCTTGCTGCTGCGCCAAATCCGTCCACCAACGAGGATTCGCCACCCGAACCATCGGTGTGGGAGAGCAAGTGCAGCGCTTGTAGGCCTGCTGACTCCGTGAAGTAGGTGTTGTCGGTGTGTGGTTCCAAGCTCTCACTCGTGTATGCGGTATCCTTAGAGGACAGATCTGATGTGAAGTCGTAGAAGCCGCCGTAGTGCGTGTTTCGAATTGGTCCAATGCTTTGCAAGAGGCGCTCAGTGGCATCTGGGGTAGGCTCGATGCCGTCCAGGAAACAGAAGCCGTATTTTCTCTGGTAATTGTTAGGGCGGCGCGATGCGGAAACCTACCATACTCACAATCTCTCGAAGCAGGGTGCCGACTCCTCCTGCTTCCACATCGGCGTGTTGCACAATTGGTGGCTTATCTGCTATCTTCGCATCCCAAGTCTCGATCCTGGTTTGTTGATTAGGTGAGGCAAGCTGGAGAATGGGAGCACACAACGAACGTCGTGACCGCACCTCGGCTTAGACTTGTCGCCCAGTTTTGGCGCGACAGAATGAGGTCTTTTCCAATCGAGGTCTTGTGGCCATCGACGACTATTATAGAGCACTGCATCAGTGCACTGAGTTCGTCACAAGTCTCGGGCCAAGAGGGACACCCACAAGTCACCTCGAACATGTCGCCTTCGTGTGACGACTTCACACCCGCGATGTTGCTGTTCACAGTGTCCTCGCATGAGCATTAGTGGCGATGATTGACCCACAGGTTCCGACAGGCCAACCTTGAACACGTTCATCTGGCGTTGTCCTACAAGTATCCGACCGTGGGGGTCAGTAAACCACCATGGCGATTTCGAACTGACTCCTGGTTCTTGGGGAAATGCAACGCCTTCCCACGAAATGACAGAGCCAACATCGAGCTTCGATCGTACATTCACATACCTGTTTGCGGGTTGCGGCACTGTGAGCAGGCGCACATATCCCTAAGGCCGTCAGGAGCTCGTTCACGTGCTTCGTTGATCGTATCATACCTTATCCAGCGTCCGGGACTACAGGCGGTCAGATGACGAGCGAGTTGGGAAGTTGCGGGTCCTTACATGTTTTGGTATTCATTGTCCCTATAGCTCCAATGCTGCAGCTTGTTGCCGTGCAATCTAGCAAACCAGTCCTCGTGTTGCCTTGGACTTTGGGGTGGCCACGGATGCTGCAGAGCTTAGTATCGACATTTGAGAAGACAGAGCTTGAGCGGCTTACAACCCGGTCTCTCCTGCCGGATTTGCGGCGCTCCGTGTGTGGTTCCCGAGAATGTAGGTTGCGGTCGCTGTGATTTCGAGATACTCCATACTGTAACAACGGAGCATGTCGATAGAGTCTTGAGGCTTGAGTGCCACAAAGCCGAGCGACGTTGAATGATCCACGCCTGTCCTGAAGGTAAGACAATTGGTTTGCCACTTCTAGTACCAGGATTTGGCCACTTACACTGCCAAGAAACGCGTGCTGAGGTTAGCCACCATGATCGAAGGCCGGTACCAGATCGGGCTGTGATAGAGTTCTACCAGCTCGACCACGGTCCCAGACTCCCAGTCGCGTGCCTGATCGTTGGTCAGGGAGACTGGATTTAAGCTCCTTCTACTTATGGCTAGACGCGGGATTGTCCATGTGGCTTAAAAGCTTAAACAGCTGCGTACGCCAGATTGCCTGGAAGCTTGTGGACGCAACCATATCCATCAACACTTCCTCCATCCAACTACACGTCACCCTCCACGCAACCTCAACACAACTTCACAACCCCGAGAACTGCCATCCCTTTGCATTTTCCGACACATCCAAATCCATACTAGCCCAACATGTCGACACTCGAAGATCTCGACGACATGGAGCGCGATGGCAAGGATGAGCAAGGCGAGAAGGATAAGGACCAAGACGGCAAGAAGGACGGCGCGAACGGCGATGCGGACATGAAGGATGCTGATGGCGAGAAGAAGGAGGACGAGAAGGAGGAAGAGAACCTGATCGACATGGAGATCCTCAACTCAAGCACACGGGACATCGTTGCGCGGCGGCGGCTCATAGAAAACGACACGCGGATCATGAAGAGCGAGTTTAATCGACTCAACCATGAGAAGCAGACGATGCACGACAAGATCAAGGACAATGTGGACAAGATCGACAATAACAGGTGTGTTTCAGTCCTCCGCATGTCAAACAAGTGGAGATATGCTGACCTGTGCTTCTTCTAGACAACTACCATACCTCGTCGGCAACGTCGTCGAGATCCTCGACCTCGGGGTGGAAGCCGAAGCCGCCGAAGAAGGCGCCAACATCGACCTCGATGCCACCCGCGTCGGCAAATCCGCAGTCATCAAGACCAGCACCCGACAAACCATCTTCCTCCCTCTCATTGGCCTCGTCGACCACGAAAAGCTGAAGCCAGGCGATCTTATCGGTGTGAATAAGGACTCATATCTGGTCTTAGACACACTTCCAGCCGAGTATGACAGTCGAGTGAAGGCTATGGAGGTGGACGAGAAGCCAACGGAGAAGTACACGGACGTTGGTGGGCTGGACAAGCAGATTGAGGAGCTGGTCGAGGCTGTGGTGTGGCCAATGAAGGAGGCGGAGAGGTTCACCAAGATTGGCATTAAGGCGCCGAAAGGTATGCGAAGGCACAAACTACAGACACGTGGACGAGGCTAATCATAATCTACAGGCGCACTGATGTACGGCCCACCAGGCACAGGCAAGACCCTCCTCGCTCGAGCATGCGCTGCGCAAACCGATGCCACTTTCCTCAAACTCGCCGGACCACAACTCGTACAGATGTTCATTGGTGACGGTGCGAAGTTGGTCCGAGACTGCTTCGCGCTTGCGAAAGAGAAGGCACCCGCGATCATCTTCATTGACGAACTCGACGCCATCGGCACGAAGCGTTTCGATAGCGACAAGAGCGGAGATCGCGAGGTACAAAGAACTATGCTGGAACTCCTCAACCAACTGGACGGCTTCGCTTCCGATGAGCGCATCAAGGTACTTGCCGCCACCAATCGTGTCGATGTCCTCGATCCTGCTCTGCTCCGATCTGGTCGTCTAGATCGCAAGATCGAGTTCCCTCTGCCCAACGAAGAGTCACGGGCGCAGATTCTCCAGATCCACAGCCGGAAGATGACCGTCGACGGTGGTGTGAATTGGGGTGAATTGGCGAGGAGTACGGACGAGTTCGGTGGTGCGCAGTTGAAGGCTGTGTGCGTGGAGGCGGGCATGATTGCGCTAAGGACTGGGCACTCGAAGATCAGCCATGAGCATTATGTGGATGCTATTGCGGAGGTGCAGGCGAAGAAGAAGGATACGGTCAACTTCTACGCGTAAGGGAGGTTTGTGTGGAAACAGCATAGCGCGGCATGGCGTTCGTTGTTGCGGAACTGTAGAATAGGAGGCATAGACTACCAGATGGGCGGCGCGTGTGGCCTCGACCTCATAATGCATGCTATCATAAGGCACTACACGTCTCATCTTCCTCTGCATTGTAAGACGTTTCGCTCATTTCGCTGCTATTCAACCGGGGTATCGTCTTACGCCACACAAACTCCACGCCTCTCAGCCATCTCATTGAGACTCCATGCGATCCTCTCACGCAGGCTCCTTCAAACTATCCGTCGCTATTGCCCGTCATCAGCATACCCTCCACACATAGCTTGGTTCGTTGTCAACCTACCTTCAAGATGAAACAGCACATTCGACTGATAATTCTTGAACATCTGGGCCACGAGCTCCACGTTCATGTTCTGTACGTTGATCTCCTGAGTCAACGTTAGTCAACTCGCAAGACATCGCAACGTTGGGTGGGGGTGTACCTGTAGGCTCTTGTTGAGCACCATCACGGCTTCATTCAGTTTCTCCTACGAGGAGGTTAGCTGGGGGGTTGGTGGTGGTGGTGAAAGATAATTGGGGTTACGTACGACGTTGGTAATGATTCGCGTTAGGAGGAGGGACTGTTGGTGTTCGTGGGGGGACTCCATCTTCGATATACCGGTGTAGTCTGCACAAGTTGAGGGTGTTTCATCGTTCATGTGAAAGTGGTATCACGCGTGGGACGCGTTGTGGCGCGACTTTTGGGCTTATTCAGCATTTGTTAAATGATTCATGAGTTTTCGAGACCAACATATCATCTCTCTAGAACGAACGATTCCTGCACTCTATAAGGCCGGAGTTGCCTAACCGATAGACGGCTCGTATCCAGCACATCATGGCTCAATCAACAGACGATGCCGCGGCGCGATGGCGAGAACAACTGGATGCGATGAGAACGGCCATAGCAGAGTTGAAACTCCCGCAGACGAACGGTGATGGTATGCCCTCTGGTCTGGACGAAGGGTTCGATGCGGACTATGAAGAGCTTTCCCCCTCCTCTGGCTCGGACGATATATGGGACATGATATCAGACGATGAAGACGACGGATTCAGCGAAGAGAGCCTTGAGCCAGCTCCCCAACACCTACTGGCTGATAGCTCGAAGGCTGGATCAATAGGATGGCTGCAAAATCGATGCTCGGAGATAGCAAGCAAAGGCAGCGGCTTGGAGGCTGCAACACTACAAGAGCAGATCACAGCAGTGCTCGCCTCGGACAGCAGTAATGACGAGCTACAGATGACTTTGACGGATATCGTTGGATTTGAGGAGTTGGACTTCGTCTCGGACTTGATCAAGTTCAGGCGGCAGATACTTTCTGAGCCAGTCAAGACTCCGTCGGGTCTGCTGTCAAGATCAGAGCGAGATGCTCGGCTACGGCAGCAGGATCTCGAGCACAAAACCGCGACTTTGGCCGCAACTCAGAACCGATCGGTTGAGCAGTACCCGCATATCTACAGAACGCACGATGCTGGCCATACTCTCTCCGCACACGGTAGGAAATATGCACTGCCAATCGGTAGCGAACGTTTCGATCGCGAAAAGTACGAGGAGTACAGTATCCCTGCTGCAAAGGTAGGCGTTCTCGGAACAGGCCAAAAGCTCGTCCAGGTCAGCGAGATGGACGGTCTATGTCGACGGACCTTCAAAGGCTACAAGACACTTAATCGAATGCAAAGTCTGGTGTACGATGTTGCCTATCAGACCAGTGAGAACATGCTCATCTGTGCTCCCACTGGTGCTGGTAAAACAGATGCGGCTATGCTTACGATCATGAACACTGTTGCAAAGAACATCCATCCCAACCCCACCGAAGAGCCGGACGCCACAGACTTTACTGTCCATACCAACGACTTCAAGATTATCTACGTGGCGCCGATGAAGGCGTTGGCAGCCGAGATAACTGACAAGCTGGGCAGAAGATTGGCTTGGCTGGGTATTCAAGTTCGTGAGTTGACTGGTGATATGCAACTCACGAAAGCAGAGATAATGCGTACACAAATCATCGTGACCACACCTGAGAAATGGGATGTGGTTACGCGGAAGTCAACTGGCGACACTGAGCTTGTTCAAAAGGTGCGGCTCTTGATCATCGACGAAGTGCACATGCTGCACGATGAGCGAGGCGCCGTGCTTGAATCACTGGTTGCCAGGACTGAGCGACAAGTCGAGAGCACCCAGTCTCTGATCCGCATTGTTGGCTTGTCTGCAACACTACCCAACTACGTGGACGTCTCGGACTTCTTGAAGGTCAACCGCATGGCTGGCCTCTTCTACTTCGATCAATCCTTCCGTCCAGTACCGCTCGAGCAGCACTTCCTCGGTGTAAAAGGCAAAGCCGGCTCGAAACAGAACAGAGACAACATCGACAACGTTGCTTTCGAAAAGGTCCGGGAAATGCTTGAGCTGGGCCACCAGGTTATGGTGTTCGTCCACGGTCGGAAAGACACGGTCAACACTGCGAGAAAGCTGTACGATACGGCTGCAGACCAAGGCGTGACTGACCTCTTCGACCCAAGCCAACATGAGGGCTACACCAATGCCCTGCGAGAAGTGAAGAGTTCGAAAGGTCGTGAGATTAGAGAGCTGGTTACTAAAGGAATGGGGACACATCATGCTGGCATGCCACGGTCGGATCGCAACATGATTGAGCGACTCTTTGCGGAAGGAGTTCTGAAAGTGCTTTGCTGTACCGCAACGCTAGCCTGGGGTGTCAATTTGCCAGCGGCGGCGGTCATCATTAAGGGCACGCAACTATACAGTGCAGCAGAAGGCAAGTTCGTCGACCTTGGGATTCTGGACGTTCTGCAGATCTTTGGTCGAGCTGGTCGACCTCAATTCCAAGATACTGGTATTGGCATGATCTTGACATCCCAGGATAAGCTACAGCACTACTTGACCGCCGTGACGCAACAGCAGCCGATCGAGTCACAGTTTAGCAAGAAGATGGTCGACAACCTCAATGCTGAGATCTCGCTTGGAACGGTGACAAGCGTTCCGGAGGCGATCACGTGGCTTGGCTACTCCTACCTCTACGTTCGTATGCGGCGGAACCCGATCGCGTATGGCATCGAGTGGTCAGAAATCCGAGACGACCCGAACCTTGTGCAGCGAAGGCGAGAGCTCATCCTGAAGGCGGCCAGAGTCTTGCAGCAGAGCCAGATGATCATCTTCAACGAAGTGACAGAAGAGCTTAGAGCGAAAGACGTGGGTCGTATTGCGAGCCAGTTCTATGTCCTGCAGACTTCGATCGAGATCTTCAACACGATGATGCGGCCGCAAGCCACAGAAGCGGATGTACTGAAGATGATCAGTATGTCTGGGGAATTCGACAATATCCAGTCGAGAGACACTGAGGAGAAGGAACTTATGCGACTGAAGGAGGAATCTGCACCGTGTGACATCGAGGGCGGCATCGGCACGCAGCAAGGCAAGACTAACGTTCTGTTGCAGTCCTATATCAGTAAGGCGAATCTGGAGGACTTCACTTTGGTCAGCGACACGGCATATGTGGCTCAGAACGCTGCTCGCATTTGTAGAGCACTGTTCATGATAGCGCTTAATAGGCGCTGGGGTTATCAGTGCCTGGTTCTGCTGAGCATGTGCAAGAGCATCGAAAAGCGCGTGTGGGCGTATGAGCATCCATTCCGGCAATTCGACCTACCGCAAGCTGTGTTGCGGAACCTGGACGAGAAGGGATCTACTGCCTCCGTCGAATCACTCCGAGACATGGAGCCAGCTGAGATTGGAAGCCTCGTCCACAATCAAAGGATGGGTAGCACTATCTCAAAGCTGCTTGACAACTTCCCAACACTCTCAGTTGATGCAGAGATAGCACCTCTCAACCGCGATGTCCTCCGCATCAAGCTCTACCTCACGCCTGACTTCAAGTGGAACGACCGACACCATGGCACAAGCGAGAGCTACTGGATCTGGGTCGAGAATTCCGAGACGAGTGAGATATACCACCATGAGTTCTTCATCCTCAGTCGTAAGAAGATGTACGATGACCACGAACTCAACTTCACGATACCTCTCTCCGATCCACTGCCCAGCCAGATCTACGTTCGGGCAGTTTCCGATCGATGGCTTGGTGCAGAGACTGTGCATCCTGTGTCATTCCAGCACCTCATCCGACCAGATACTGAGAGTGTCTACACGGATCTGCTGAATCTACAGCCGTTGCCATTGAAAGCGCTAAAAAATCCACTCCTCGAGGAGATATACGGGCAGAGGTTCCAGTTCTTCAACCCGATGCAGACGCAGTTGTTCCATTGCATGTATCACACATCTGCGAACGTTCTGCTCGGGTCACCTACGGGATCTGGAAAGACGATCGCGGCGGAGCTGGCCATGTGGTGGGCTTTCCGTGAGCGTCCTGGCAGCAAAGTCGTTTACATCGCACCAATGAAGGCGCTCGTCCGTGAGCGAGTTCAGGACTGGAGCAAGCGCCTAACACGACAAATGGGTCTCAAGCTAGTCGAGCTGACTGGTGACAATACACCTGACACCCGGACTATCCGAGACGCCGACATTATCGTTACCACTCCTGAAAAGTGGGACGGTATCAGTCGTAGCTGGCAAACCAGAAGCTACGTTCAGCAAGTCAGTCTCGTCATCATCGACGAGATTCATCTGCTCGGTGGCGATCGTGGACCGATCTTGGAGATCATCGTCAGTCGTATGAACTACATTGCTTCGCAGAAGAAGGGCGACGTCCGTATCGTTGGAATGTCCACCGCCTGCGCCAACGCTATGGATCTTGCGAACTGGCTTGGTGTGAAGGAAGGCTTGTTCAATTTCAGGCACTCTGTCCGACCTGTGCCGCTCGAGATCTACATCGATGGCTTCCCACAACAGCGTGGCTTCTGTCCGCTGATGCAGAGCATGAACAGACCGACGTTCCTTGCTATCAAGTCGCACTCTCCCGATAAGCCAGTCATAGTTTTCGTGGCGTCTCGACGACAGACCAGGTTGACTGCCAAAGATCTCATCAACCACTGCGGTATGGAAGACAATCCGAAGCGATTCGTGAAGATGTCTGAAGATGACCTCGCCATCAACTTGACCCGAGTGAAAGATGAAGCGCTGCGGGAAGCACTGAGCTTCGGCATTGGGCTCCATCACGCTGGTCTTGTCGAATCTGACAGGCTGCTTGCAGAAGAGCTATTTGCCAACAACAAGATTCAGATTCTCGTCGCTACGAGCACACTTGCCTGGGGTGTGAATCTACCTGCCCATCTTGTGGTAGTCAAGGGCACTCAGTTCTTCGACGCTAAGATCGAGGGCTACAGAGATATGGACCTTACCGATGTGCTCCAGATGCTTGGTCGAGCCGGACGGCCGCAGTTCGATACCACTGGCATTGCACGAATCTTCACCCAAGACTCGAAGAAGGCTTTCTACAAGCACTTTCTCCATACTGGCTTCCCTGTCGAGTCATCGCTGCACAACGTACTCGACAACCATTTTGCTGCTGAAGTGTCTGCAGGCACTGTGGCTACGAAGCAGGATGCACTGGACTACCTGACCTGGACATTCTTCTTCCGTCGTCTGCACAAGAACCCGTCCTATTATGGTCTTGAGATCTCAGCCGAAGAGAACAACACAATTGCTGCCCAGCAAGCAGCCAACGACTTCATGATCGACATGGTAGATAAGTCCATGGCTGAGCTGGCAGATTCTGGCTGTATTCAGCTACACAGCAATGGTGATGTCGATTCGACACCCATGGGCAAGATCATGAGTTACTACTATCTCTCGCACAAAACGATCCGCGAGCTCACACAGCATGCGAAGCCAACAGCAACTTTCGAAGAGGTCCTACAGTGGATGTGCAGAGCTACTGAGTACGATGAGCTACCCGTCCGACACAACGAAGACCTCATCAACGCTGAGTTGTCCGCCAACCTGCCCTTGAAGGCGGAGAGCTTCGATCTGCCGATGTGGGATCCGCATGTCAAAGCGTTCTTGCTGTTGCAGGCACACTTCTCGCGCATCGACCTACCGATCAGCGATTATGTGGGTGATCAGAACTCGGTGCTTGACCAGAGCATTCGTATCATCCAGGCCAGCATTGATGTGCTTACCGAGCTTGGCTATCTGCAAAGTTGTAAGATGATGATGACGCTCCTGCAATGTGTCAAGTCTGCGCGATGGCCAGATGACGGTCCACTTGCGATACTACCAAACGTGGAAGTCGAAGCTGAGAAGAAGAGGCTCACCGCGGGCAAGAAGCCGCTCAACTTGCTCGAAGCTACGACAGCACTGCGACCGGACATCGAGAGTGCACTCAAGCAGCTAAACCTCCCGAACGCGGCTCAAGACAAGACTCTCAAGGATTTGCTACGACTACCACAGCTACGAGTGAACGCCACAAATGTCAACGCACTCGGCCTCAGCATCACTTTAGCTCGTCTCAACCCTTTCCAGGACCGCGACTACCGCATCTTCGCACCCCGATACCCTAAGCCGCAGACAGAAGGCTTCTTTGCACTTGTGTCTGACGCCACGACAGGAGACATTCTTACGCTAAAGAGGGTCAGCTGGCCGTCCCCGGACCAGAATAGAGGTGGGAACATTGGGAAGCCATCGACTAGAGCGATGATCAAGCTTCCGGAGAGCAGCGTCGAGCGGAAAGTGAAGGTATCGGTCATCAGTGATAGCTACATTGGGATGGAGTGGCACGTGGAGGATGTGGAAATACCAGCACCGCCGAAGGTGGTTGATGATGGCAGCAAGAAGCCTCAACATTGATCTCCGAGATCGAGATGAGGAGTAGAAGCTCAGATAGTCCTGTACATGAGCATAGCAAAAATTTAGCCAGCGGAGAACGCTTTGAACGATGCCAGGTCGTCGGCCGTGATTGACCTCTTCTGTTTCGCAATTGCCGTCTCAAGGTCATTCATGCACAGCGTCCTAGCCTCGCTCTCGACTTCTCGTTGTATCGCCTGATCGATAGCGTTCTCGCAAATCTGCGCAATCTCCGCGCCTGTAGCAACGGTTAGAAAGGTATATCATTCACTGTAGTCGCACCACCACTGCCGTAGTCGTCGAGACCAGATGTCGTGGCCAGGGCAGTCAGAGAGACGTCGATTGTTGTTCTCGAGACCGTAGTCAAGATCGCCGCCACTACAGTCGCTGATCTGGCCTCCGCAACTCGCATTCGACGTAGGGGAACAGAAGACTTACCACTATAGCCATCACTTATGTCCACCAGCTTATCAATATCCAGACCTTCTTCAACCGGCTTACCCTTCAATCCAATCGCAAATATCTCCCTTCTCGCAGCCGCATTCGGAGGGCCAAGGTAAACGTGCATCCCAAAGCGACCAGGACGCATTATGGCGGCATCGAGAAGATCCGGTTTGTTCGTAGCCGCCAGCACCAATACTCCACTCAACGCCTCGAACCCGTCCATCTCAGTCAAGAGCGTAGTCAGGACGTTGAGCCCCTTCGAACTATCGCTCTGCCGCTCCGAAGCAATCGAGTCGATCTCGTCGAAGAAGATCACACAAGGAGCCGCTTGTCGGGCTTTGCTGAATAGTTCTCGAATTTTGCGCTCGGATTCGCCCACATACATGCTGATCAGCTCGCCGCCTTTGACTGCGATGAAGTTGAGGCCGTAGTGAGAGGCGACTGCCTGTGCTGTGAGAGTTTTTGAGCAGCCTGGGGGACCGTAGAGCAGGATGCCTTTCGGTGGACGCTTGTTGTACTTCTTCAAAATGTCGGCGTGATGAATGGGCCAGTCTAGAGCTTTGTCGAAATGCTTTTTGGTATCATCAGAGCCGCCAATGTCCGCCCAGCCGATTTTCGGTTTCTCGAAGATAATCTCGCGGAGTGCTGTTGGCTTGATATCTATGAGTGCGAGCTCAAAGCTCTCCATAGTCAGGACTGTTGCACCGTCCAGATCGTCAGGGTCGTCAGTCTCATGTAGCCCGTTCGGCCCACTATGGTCCTGGTGGTCTGCAGATGGAGCATTGGAATCCACGCTATTCGTGAGAGAAGTGATACGTTCCTCGGGGTGTGTATGCGCGAGTTCCTTCGCTCGATCAGCTAGCAGCTTCAAGTCCTTTCCGGTGAAGCCATGTGTTCGGAGGGAGACTGCAGCAGCTAGCCCTGGCTGTGTTTCTTCCGTCCTAAGCATGATATCTAGAATCTTGTTCCGCGCACTGAGGTCCGGTATAGGCAACTCAACAAGCACAGGGAGACACCCTGGGTCTAGCAGCTTGGTATGGAGCTCACTCGGTGTTCTGCAGGTAGCCACTACAAGCACACGTTGACCGTGGATAGTGCGCATCTCCTTCGCGAGAAAGGCTGCAACGGCATGTTCAGATGGCGACACGATCAATTGAAGGTCGTCAGCAAGGATGAGACTGGGCTGGTTCGCCTTCGCCTCTTGAAACAAGTTTTTGATCTTGTCTTGCATTTTTGCGGCGCCGCCAGCCAAATAGCTGGCGTCTAGTCGCAGTACGCGTTGGAAGGGTGCTTGCCCTAGCTGATCCAGTACAAAAGTCCTTCCCGTACCCTCGAAGCCATGTAGAAGGATGCCCCTGTTGATCAAAAGACCAAGAGCCTTGACTCTGGGCTTGTGTATATCGTCAAGAACGCGCTGCATGCGCTGGTTGAGATTCCGTAGCTGGTCGACAAGGCCTCCGATGTGGTCGCGAGTTAGAAGTCTGCCCGTAGCCGAGGCCGTCGCTGGCGTTACATCCGTCGTTGCTGAACTCTCGTCAACGACAACCTCGGTATCATCATCGATATAGTACAATGAGCAGCCTGTATTTGGACTCGAGATGCTTGTAACCTGGAATCGCCTTTTGGCTTTGTTCTTAGCGGTGATGTCGAAGGTGACCCCGTTCGCAAATGCCTCCAGACTTGCTGTGTAATTGGTCAGTTGTGTTTTTCGAGGAACAGAAGACGATTGATACCCAAGAGAGATGCGATCTTGATCTTCCATCGCCGGTTCTCGATGTCGTCGACAGATCTCGTTACATTCTCAGGTGGCGTGACATCTCGGAGAAACACCTTCGACGCGCGAGACTGCTGGGTTGCCGTCTTGCGGACAGTGAGACGTTGTCCTTCCGGAATATCGTACGCAGTCCTCAGAATCTCACTCGTGAAGACAGGCTTGCCGGACGGGTTGCCGGATCTCGCTCTGTCGGCCGCTCTCCATGCAATGCCAACACCAATGGTAGTGCCGTCTCCGTTGTTGAGTTCTGCGAGATCGCCCAGCTTTAGCCCGGCTTGCTCGAAAGTATCTGGCGTCAAGTGAAGTCGAAATGCACCTGTTCTCGAGTCAGTTGTTTAGCCTTCAGGTTTATCGCAAACACTGTAGTGGCAGCCCGTCGGAGGGCGAGCAGGAGAGTCTACCTTCGAGATTCTGTGCCCCGGCCAGCGGTTTTACCGTGACCTCCGCCGGTTGCGCCATACTTTGACCTCAATATAATTTCCACATCGTAGTTCATGTAGAATCTCGAATTTTGACGAGTTAGGAAGGTGCCAGCGCACGGACCGCGCCATAGTCTTCGACGCTTTACTCCCTTAGGCTCAGCTCTGTCGGCGATACTTGCTCCGAGCGTGCAGTAGCGTAAGAGTCGACGCGACTTTGGAGAGCTTCTAAATACTCTTCAAGCTTGCTGAGGTCTTGCCTGTATGCGACTCGTTGATGCTCGCGACGCTCCCCTTCCGGAGGCGTACCATATTCCGCAGCCATGAGCTGGGAAGGCTACTCGCCCGACGGCATAATAGCAATGGGAGGAACGGCGGTAGTGCTGCGAAGGAGAACCCAGCGAAGAAGCGACGGATGAAAGATGATGGGTCCAAAGCAAACAAGGGCGCTGTAACATCCGAAGCGAAAGAGCCATCGTTATTTGAACAACTCTTCCCGGATCAGCAGCAGCAGCCGGAAGTGCCTCAAGAACAACCACAACAGGTACCTCGTCTTCCGACGGACCCCATCAACCCAATCAGCACCACAGACAGCCATGATACCAGCCGACGAGACCGCAGCGAGAATTACTATCTCTCTCCCAAAGCCAAAGATCGGTTTCGCGAGGTGGCAAATGAAGAGCTGCCCTTCGGACCTGAAGTAAGCGTTCTGGTCCTGCGGAACGCGAGCAAGAATCTCGTGGAGGATGACTTCCGACGCCTGATCCCGCGAGGTCGACACATGGAGGGGTGGCGACTGGAGCAGGGCGACATCATGAAGCACATACCCGGCCGCAACTGGAAGACACTCGAACGCGAGAACTACCACTACCTCCTGTTTTCGTCCGCCCTCAGCGCGTTCACGTACCAAGGTCATGCCACTCGGGTGTTCCAACTGGTAGCCCAACACACCCCGAGAAACATGCTTTCGCCTATCTTGCCACCACCGGGCGAGATGGTCAAAGGTATAGATGCCAACGAGGCCATCGAGTCCTTCACACTCGCTCCGCCGAACGCGTCTCTCGACCTTCACCAGCTAAAGCCGCCGTTGACGCCGATGGTGAAGTCGATAGTCAAGCATCGCGGGTACTCACACCTTCTCCGTCGCGAAGAGCGTATGCCATTCGAAGCCCGCTTAACGCTCGAAGGTCCACAATTGCACGGCTCATCCATCATCCACCTCTTCATGTTCAGCGGCCAAGACCGCGGACTGAGCTGGTCCGGAAACGACGACCCTGCACCCAAAGTGACAGAGTGGCGACCCGATCTCCAGCTCGAAGCGCCCTCTCCGCTGTCGAATCGACCGGATGACGTTAAACGGATGCACGAACTCGACCGAGGTGCTGTCAAGACGCCTCAGGACATTGGACATCGCAATGACGACGGACTGAAGCGACGAACGTTGCAGAAGGTCTATATCATCGGCTTCCATACCGAGAATGCGATGCAGAGCTTTGTGCATTTCTGGCATAAGCGGCCGATGCAGTGGAAGGGTTTGAACAAGCACCTTGGGGTGGGCGATGAGGGAGACCTACCGGCTGTTGCGCATGTGGAGGCGTTGTAGACTGTGCTAGCCGTTCTGAAATCATGGCCGGACCTCGTGTAACCTGCTGGAGAGTGAGAGTACCTACTTCGCATTGGCCGTTCATCGTACCTTCCTCTTTCGGAAGAGTAATGATCTGGCGGCTCGCTTCCGGTCCAATCATCTCGTCTGGACCTCACTCCACTGAACTCGGGTTCCACCTCCTTGGGTGTATACACAGCTGATCTGGAAGTGCTCAGATGCATACCACCCAAGGTGCACTGATGGAGGCCGAAGAGCTCATTACCGGGAGATACAATCGGAGACCTGTCACTATCGGGCTGTCGATGCGACAGACCAGAACAAGAATCAATTGGATGTCTGGTATACGCATTGGCTTTCCACTAGTATTGGAACTCAATCAACAGAGATGTCATTCGAAACCAGAGTCCATCGTTGTTGTCTGAACGGCCAGTATACCAGCTTCTCCAAGTGGCACTTGCCTAGCATTCCTAAGAACACGACTGGATCGCAGACCTGGCTGGAGACGTTTCTCCGGCGTTTCGAGTAGATCATTGGTGTCCGGACGACCGATGTACCAGCATTGTTCCTTGCGATTGTCTAAGAACTATGCGGAGCCGTTCAGTCTTCGATCCCATTCGACATGCTTCTGCTGTGGTTCAAGCAGGTCTTTGGTATCGCAACGGTTGGTGTGCCAATGCCGCTTCTTGCACTTGCCTGGGACTCTGATTATCGGCTCTGATCTTAAACCTGGCTCGACACACTTTCCCAAGTACTCCAAGCCGTCTTCACCGTCTTGACGGTTGGTGGACAAGCATCACCCTACTGCTCGCGTCTAGGATCCCGGCGAATTCGTCTGGTCTCAGGCCTCGTCTGGTTTGCTTCTCCAACATCTTAAACTGGTCCTTGCGGTCTTCACGACCAATATAGAAGCGACTTGCTGTCCAGCTTGTCCAAGACTTTGCCAAACGTCCTGGGGTCTTGATCTTGATGGTTGACATGGTTCTCTCAAACATGACTGCCGGCTATGCTGCCTCACCCGCCGGTATATGGTTCAATGCTCTTGCTATCTCTTCGGGGGGATCTTGTTGTGGCCACAACCTTTCGTAACCTGACGTATCGGCTTGGGGCGAGTATGCTGGCGCTGGAGTGCTACTGGAGATTGCGTACACTTTTGCCCTCCTTAGGCTGTCCCCTGCGCAGTAAGAGTCTTGAGGTGGTCTTGGTACGACGACCGCAGAGCGCTCTTGGTACGACGAAGACACCGTAACTGGCGAGATGAGGCTGGTCAGCCTGGGGATCTTCGAGGCTCCCCGGTATCCGGAAGGCGGTCCCCTGATTCGCCCGTTAGACTCTCGTGGCCGGGAAGATGGTGAAACCCTGCAGATCGGCGGTGATTCATGAATACTCCCTCCATAACTTTTGAAATCGAGTTTTCTTTTCACAAAAGACATCCAGCGCCGAGCGGCTACAGAGGCTCAGAGAATGTTTCTGCGAGTCGACAACAGCGATGATGTGCTCTTGATAGTTGCAAGCATGGCTGCGAAAGTGAATGAGAATATTGAGTAAGTGTTCGCGTTCGCCCGCACAATTGGTTTGCTTATACTAAGATTTGTCTAGCAGTGCGCCAACCACCCCGGTCCAGCAAACCGTCCATCGACCAGCCCGCGACAGACTCTTCGACATCACCGAGCTCGTGGAGGATATTCTCCTCCGCCTTCCACTTCGCGAATTAGCGCGCGCTCACTGGATCTCTAATCATTTCAAAGGGGTCATCGATAACTCGATCAGCATACGCTGTGCCTTGTGGCTTGAGCCATTGGGGGAAGTCAGGATCTTCGCGTCTAGATACCCGAATAAGGATTCTCTTGAGTATAAGTCTCTTGAGTACCGCCGCCCACGCCCGCGCCATCCATTCAGCCTCCACCTTTGGAAGCCATACGGGAATGTGATGCTGCCTCATCGTCCGCTCCTCAACCCATTCCTTGACGAGCACATCTTCCACCAATACGGTCGCAAGTCCTGGCAGGGCGCTTTCAACACCTACACCATCGATTATCCCGCAGCGCGAGATCCACTCGTCCACAAGATGCTCCCCTTCCACCCGCCCGCGATGGTTGTGGAGTTGAAATGTGTAGACTGCAACAGCAGTACTGAAGTTCGTCCCACAGAATGCGGAAGCAAGGGGGTGGTCCGCACCGCAGATCTCGGAGATGCCATTCGGAGGCATGGTATCAAGTGTGAAGGGTGGGAAAAGGGTGAGGGACGAGAAGCATTATATCCCTATGCTGGCGACAAGGACATCGAGTTTCTCGAGGAGAGCCACCAAGATGTATGGGCGTACGAGAGGGTGGTGGATGTGATCACCGGCCACGAAATGTTTGCGGAGCTGGAGAGGCGTGCGGTGACAGTAGTTATCCCTGAGCGCGACGAGAATGACAACGGGGGGATGGAGTGGGACGAGGATGACTACTACGAGGGTGAGGACGACGACCAGTATCCTGCTCGTATATGAGGCATGGACGATGCTTCGCTATACTGATCTTGACTCATCATCGAGCTCTATCCAGCATCCGCACATGGTCTGCCGACAGTGCATGGAAGGTCTCATTGAACCTGAGAGGCGCATGAGGTTGCAATCGCGGACTGTAACTTGTGTGCGATCAGCGTTCATAGACTACAGAATAAACCACTCTACTCAACCTGTGGACAGCTCTAAGGGCTCGCCGGTAGCCGTAAAGCTGGCCTCCGATTCGCCTAGCGAGTTTTCACATGCTCGCTTATTTTATCTGACCCATCATTTTCACCAGCGCGATCTTGCAGTCGTCGCAGGTCATTGTGGTCCCTGGCGACCATTGCATCTGCCCTGGCTGCATAGCCTTGAAACCACAGCTACAAGCACATACATCACCATCTCGACTTGCAAAACCATGGAATAGGTACCGCCAGTCGTCAGAACTATTTGTTTCCTATGCTGACCTTGCCGTCAAGCTTGCCTGTGGAACAAACACCTAGCGCCCAAGCGCTAACGCGTCCGCACACGACCAACACAGAGATCAGCAATCAGGTCGTGTACAGTTGGGAGCTCGTCGAGAACATCCTTCTTCACCTGCCGCTTCGGGATCTCCTGCTCAGGCAGATCGTCTGTCGCCACTGGCGTGCTGTAGCACAAACGTCGCCCAACATTCGACGCGCTCTCTTCCTGGAGCCAGCTTGCGACCTTCGGATCGCACCCCATGCGAGATTGATACTACCACCTACCTACATCGAGCCGAGCACGACCGTTGGAGACTTCGTTTGGAGGCCACACCTTGCGCATCTGGAGGGCTGGTGGGGAAAGCTTCGCTATCGTCCGGTCTTCAACCCGTTCCTGACCAGGCTCACCGCGAGTGAGGGCAAAAGCAATACTATTACCCACCAGATCCATGACAGTAACCCTAGTGCTGTGCGCGAAAGACTTCCGATGCCTAGGCACATGATTCTCATGCATCCACCGACCATCGGGATGATATACGGCTGCGCGAAAAACGAGAGACAGGTAATCGTGAGCACACCAAGTTTCCCTATCCTAGGAACGAACGTCGGAACCGTATGTGTTGGAGATGTGGAGTCTGGCATCATGGCGCATGCCCTCCAGTGTGACAAAGGCTGCCGAGAACGCGTGCAGTGTCCCCGCTCCATGTGGTCTTCCTGGGGCGATCAAGAAATCGACCACATCGGTATAGGAGAGACGACACCGGGGGTCGTGAACGCAGCGGACCATGTTACTGGGTACGAGATGTTGGCCGAGATGAAGAAGCGAGAAGAAGTGATGGGGATCGACCAGCAATTTGAGGAGGATAAGCACGAGAAGAATGGCAAGAGCAATGCTGCAGCGGCTAATGCGGAAAGTGGCGAGAATGGTGGAGACGAAGGCGAAGTTAAAAGAGAAGATAGAGACGGAGCCGAAGGTGGAGGTGAAGTTGGAGGCGACGACCAAGATGAAGGTGGAGAGTGGAGCGTGGGGAGCGTGGTGAGCGACTAAGTGCATTGAGAACTATGTCACTCAGGTCGAGAGCAGTCATCTCATCGTGGAGCGCTCAACACGTGGCATGCAAAGGCTTGTTCCAGGGCCAAGCAGGGTGTGTTCAAATGGGAGAGATAGAAGGGTCGGAGCTGGTTGCTGGCTCTGTGCGCGACGATAACAGCGACACCTAGGCTGAGAGGAGGTATCTCATCATCGGGTGCTCTGCACACGGCACTCTAGGGCCTGTGGCAGCATCAAGCAGGATCTGATAGATGTGGAGAGGCAAGAAGGTTCGAAGGATCAACTGTTGTTTGTGCGCGTTCATGACTATAGCAAGAAACCCATTCCACTCCACTCCAACTTCCAAACACCAGCTAAACCCTCATCTCATATCTTACACAGCCATAATGATCAGCTAGTAAGCAGGCGCCTTAACATCATACTGCGGCGCCGGCGCCACATCCACCCCAATACTCCTCAGCGTCTCCGCCGAAACACATTTCCCGCCACACTGCCGATTGCACCAGTGCTGATGGAATGTGCCTTCGAGTTGTCGTGGAGGTCCCTCGAACTGTTGTGAAGGTTGCGCGTGTGGGTATTGCTGAGGCTGTTGTTGGTCGCGAGGTTGTTGTTGAGAAGAGTATTGCTCGTGTTGCTTGTCGGCCTTGCTTTTCTCGTAGGCTTCCATGCCTTTTTTGGCGACGAAATAGACGGCGCCGACTTTGATGCCGGTTTTGATGAGACCCATTGTGTAGTAGGTTGAAGAGATGTAGTTGGTTGATTGACGAGATGTGGTTGGTTGGTTTGATGGTGCTGATGTGTGAATGTGCTGCTTGAATGCTGGATGATGAGAGTAGATATGCTG
Organism: Extremus antarcticus; assembly: GCA_033117895.1. Taxonomy (NCBI): domain Eukaryota; kingdom Fungi; phylum Ascomycota; class Dothideomycetes; order Mycosphaerellales; family Extremaceae; genus Extremus; species Extremus antarcticus. Next base: position 69,344 of record JAWDJX010000034.1, on the reverse strand, counting down.
GAACTCAAGCACTTACTTATATCTATACGTTCAATTATACGACATATACAGGGAGCCTACCGTATCGAAGACGACGCAGCTGTAGACACTGCCTGAACAGAATTGGAGCAACAAACGACGTTGACAGAGGCGGAGTCTTTTCGGGACCGCTTTCGCTGGCGAGCGAGCCAATGGAAATCCGGCTTTGTCGCATCGTAAAACCCGCAAAGCAGATCAACGCCGAAGTAAAATCTACTTCTTTTCTAAATTCGAAGGATTCGCACAAGACCGAGCCCGAGAACGAGCGAGGCGGAGAGGCCTATCGGACGTATCTACAGTATACTGCCTCGGTCTGAGACCACGGTGCTACGCCGAAAGCTGGAAGCTTTGGTGATGAGCGAGGAGCTGAACGACCCATTGCTACTCAATGAACCCAGCGCTGGTAGAGTTGGGAAGTAGATAATACTTGTCCATTCTCCGTAGCTTCATGAAGTCAGTCGGCACTATCTCCATCTTCAAGCTCGTCGAGATTGGTAGCAGTGTTCGGTCATATGAACGATGCCGCATGAAATGGCAGGAGAACAGCACAGCCATCCGCATCGAACTTGGTGAACGTGACCGGCCGCGCGCCCTGCTGTTGCTCGACTCAATCGATCCAATTCCGACAGTCATCTTCCGCACCACGCTCAACTACGTCCAGCCCGAGTTTCGTGCGTCGTAACCGTGCCATCCTCTCGTACGTGCCCGGAGGCGAGCCGGGTGCCTTTCTCTGTATGAATGGAAATGGTGACCACCTCAAGCGTCTCATTGGGGCCCTTGGTGGATTTGTGGAGCTTATCTTAGTTCAGGTCCCTCCAACCAATTGCAGGGCTCGCTTGGCGGAAGTGCCGAAGGCTCGGGAAGTGGCAGAACTCATCCTGCCACGTGAAATAACGTCGTTGGAATGTCGTCGGTTCAGGGAGATTCGAATGCAAAGATTGGCGGATATTGCTGGTGATCGTGACGTTGCATGGAGGAGATGCAGCTTACTCTTTATATGTATATCCATCATGCCGGTGCGCGCGACGCTTTTGAAACATCTCATGCCTGCCACGGGCGGCAACAGCGCTCGTGACCAACAGCGGTCGTGACCGGAATCCTGCCACATAGTTTCGCTTGATCGTCGCAGAAACTGGAGTTCCTGTTGGCTTTCTTGGCGCGTCTGCTTCGTTCACTGCGCCGTACGCTCGCATGCTCCCGGCGCTTGCTTACCGCTGAGCTACAGCAACTCGTGAGTGTTGAGTTGCAACAATTCTGTTCAATACCGTCTGGATTCGCCGCGAATTCGGTTGGGCAGTTGTCAGTCAGGCAACGAGTCCCGCCTCGATCAAGTCTGCCAATAGCCACTCGTCCTAGAAGATATCATGGCAGCTGCCCCTATCCTCAGGTTTCCACTGCAGCATCTTCCTCATGAAAGCTAGAAATTCGTCCTTCTCTTTCCCGTCGAGTCGAGTCTCCGCAGTGTCCAGGCTAATGTTGGGGATCGGCACTTCGGCGATCCAGTTCCCTACGCGTAGATAAGCAATGGAACGAGTCATCAAGGTCACACCGACCTCTACCGTCGGAATCCCAAAATCTTTTGCTTCTCTCGGATGCCTGTATGAATTCCAGAGGCGGTGGGCCAAGGATGGCGACCAACTGTGCAAGATGATACCGTTCTGAGTACTGGCCATCTGGATTCCGTGCTGGTAGCATCGGCTTACCTTCGAAAAGGTCCCAAATCTATTTCCTGATCTTAGCTCTGTGTCCATAGTAGACGGACTTTCAAAGTTGTATGCAGCAGATATCGGGATATGCACTTACCACCATCGCAAGACTCCAGGTGTCGACCGGATAGCTCCAAGGCATACCTAAGATGACTTCCGGCGCCCTGTAGCGGTCAGGCATAATGTGGTCGGTGTGATCTGATTCTCCAAACCTCGCCTCGCTCAGATCACTAATTGCGGGTAACCCGGGTCTCAACGGAAGCAGCCACGAGGGGTAGATCGTGCGATTATCTGCTCTCTTACACGGCGAGGGGTGCTCCGCCGCCTGGCGCTCCAGGTCCGTGAAGACAGAATTGTCCTGAATGCCCAGCAACAAATTGTTTGGTTGGAGATCTTAGACTGAGTCAGCGACAGCCGAATTCGGATCTCCCTTTGCCTGACCGACCTGTATGGATTACGTGAGCTTCTTGATGCAAGAACTAAAGTCCGCGGACTATGTAACGAAACAGCTCCCTTATAGCGGCGGCTGAGAGGACGCCATTCGGTCTTTCTGCCCTCACCTCATCAAGGCTCATGCCCATCGGCTCATGAACGAGGCAGATATGACGGCCGTGAGGACCTTGCACCTCGAAGGCCTCGATCAGCTTTCGTACATGATTCCGCCCTTCATGCTCTGACCGTAAGCTGTTGATGTGCTCATAAATTGGGAGCTCACGATGGACTTTGGAACGGTTGATGTAAAGCTTCAATGCCTTGAACTCATTCTGCTTGTCAAGGTCCCGGCATAGCCAGACAGTGGATGCTGATCCATAGCCTAGCTTTCCTATCGTCTTGTAGCGTTGCTTGAATATTTCTCCGACATGAACAGGGTAGTAGTCCTCCGCCTTGTAGCCCGGCACGATTTCTTCTTCAATGAGGACAGAAGGGTCCAATCTCTGCAAATCCGGCGACGTAGCAGTGGCCATCGCCCGGGCTTTACTGGAAATGAATGGTGGTCCAAGAAGGAGATTAGAGCTTCGCATAAAAGGTCGCCTCAAGCTGATGATAGGGTGGCACCGCAGTGAGTAGCTTGACCGCAAGAGCTGAGCCATGAAACGCAGAGCAGAGGCTCAAATGTACGGACTGTACACTTCATTCCTCAATCGTACTCGTCCGCCCCAGGTGACAACGACGCGTCGACTACTGATGGTGTTACGATCGAACAAACACGTGCATTAACGGAACCACCCGCCTAGCGTCCAGCCTAAAATAGACCCCCTTGCATCCCGCGCCGACTCCGCCGTGCTCTCACACTGCCCAGTTCCTGCGGAATGACGAGTCCGGGGAGAGCTCCATCAGCCGTCATTCACCCACGTTCCTGATTGTGCCGCTGCAAGACGGTCGGAGGTTGACGCCGCCGCCTTGATTGCGGCCAGGCGCCATGATCACGCCCCCAGGGCCTCTTATCTCTCACACGTTGCCGAGCTCCTCACCAAAGGTTGGAGCTTGGATACGCGCGCGGGCCAGAGCATGCTGTCAGGTACAAAGAGCTGCTGTTTACCGAAGTGATGTGCTCCCTTTGTCCTACGCTTGCCACCTGCAACACAGTCACGGTATCCAGAAGCTTCTCAACACAGACACCGAACCTGCCTAAGGTACACGAGCCACAGCCACTTTGTCTTACACCCGAGGCCGGAGCTTCATTGACCGTTGCAGTGACTCAGCTGGGAGTCACGATTTGACCGCAGCTGCTCCAGCGTTGTCTCATTGTTGACCACTACGGTCATTCCTGCCTCTAGTCACGCTCCTCTGTGTCATCATCCTTTGTTCCCTCCATCAATAGACGTCCACCCAACCTGAGCTTACCTAGACAAAGCACTTCGACATCAAACCACCAGCACTCTACACACGCTTGCCGCGTCCATATCCACGCCGAGAACGACGAAACAACCAAGAAACATCAATCAACCCGTCCAGCAACCCGCCAACATGTCCTCTGAGCAGGTCAACTCCACCTCCGACCTCCGCAGCACTGCTCAAGACACCAAGCGCGCCGCTGCACGCAAGCACAAGTGGCAGCTAGGCGCTGTCGAGCGTGTCGGACGCGGCCCTGGCAACCCTCGCCCGTTCCGGCCTTCGGAGACGTGAGCTTCAGCTTCCCTGCCCATGCCAGTATGTTTGCTAACAACCTCCCAGCGAGTACAACCTCAAGCGCCGCGAGACCAATCGTGCCGTTGCCTCCCTCGCTCACGGTGCACGCATAACCCGCAAGCACGACATGCTCGAAGGCACCGCGGTCTCCGACGACTCCGCCAGCTCCAGCTCCGATCAGGAAGTTACCCCGTCTCCACCTGCAGACGCTGGCATCACATACTCCTTCGATGCGGCCAAAGGCCCAACCCAAGGCAGCCAGATCTTGAACGTAGCTCTCGCGAAAGCGATTGACCGCTTCGAAGAGAAGGAGACGGTCAAGCTTGTGAAGAACGAGTACGAGGTCGTTGATAGCGATGGGGAGGTGACACCGGTCAAGAAGGTCAAGGCCAAAGCGGTGGTCGTCGGTGTGGCCGATGCGGATGAGGACTACGAGTTTGTCTGAGTTATGACGAGCTCGGGCTCTACCCATGCATTATGACGGTGTTGGATCCTGCTCTTGGCTTGCTTGTTGCCTTCGACGAGCTTTTGTAATCCTTCTCTTTGCATGATCGATGGGATATGGGATACGACACCGGCGCGAGCCAGATCATGAGAGTGACGCGGATGGCGTTTCTTGAGGACATGAGCGCTGGATACCCTTTTGACTGACCTGCTTTACGGGTTAGTGGTTAGCTATGCGTGCAATCACAATGTCGATGCTCTCGACCTCGAGTGTCTGAAAGCCACCAATCTTTCCGATAGCATACTCCTTGCGCTTTACCCCATAAGCAGGAACACTGGCTCTTCGTTACTTGAAGCAGTGTACGGGTCGCAAGTCGAGCGGGCCCAGTTGTTCGGTGCATGGGCGATTGAGGCTGTGTTGATGAGATGCCTAAGGTTCGCATATTGGTCGCTGCCTTCTTTTAGAACTGTCCTCTACTTCCTCTTCCCCTCTGACTTCACTTCTTTGCAGGTGGTTCACTCAGCGGGCCACTTTTTTGCGTTCGTGGTCTCCACACACGATCGTTTGTGTGGCCCACTATGGCCGTTGCCTCCTGCCAGGCGATAGCATTGTATCTTCTCCCTGCAATGCCCACCTTCCTCGATGCTTACGATAAGTACATTCTCAGTATCCTCTTCGTTCCAAGGTGCCTCATTGCGCTCGACGAGGGTGTCTCCACACACGATCTCCTCGTGGAGCTTGGTCTGGCCGTTGGCTTCTGCTAGGCGATCATTGTATCTCCTTCTTGGGCGCCTGCCATAGCGACCTACCTAGCTTCATGACGGAGTACGTGTACGTTTGAAGTATTTCCTTCGAAAGACGAAAGACGGGCAAAAGACCAAGAGCAAAATTATAGTGTGCATTAACAGCACTCCGGTGAACGCTGCAGGCCCCGCCATTGGCCCAAAAAAGCTTCCATTGCTGCACAGAACCGTCTGGAGTCCGCCGCGTCCACGTAGGAGGTAGCACGCGTCCAAGGGGCCAGAATCGAAGAAAATCTAGTCGCATGACGAAGCGCACCGGTGTGACTAGTTCTCCACACCTCCCAAAAGAAACTGTTTTGTTCAGATAGGCACCCGACCGGCCCCATGCCTCAGGCGTGCGACTCCCACGCTGGCCTTCTGCGCACCCAATGAAACGGAGGCATCGCTGCACGGCGGCAGTCTAACCTTGCGGACGAGATGGCTACCGAACGAACACTCATAAGCCTTGCCCTGGATGCTGAGGACGTCGCATCTGGACTACATACCTTCCGCGACGGTTTGCCACGAAGCGCGACGAGAATCACCGCTATTATCGCGCAGCTATTTGCCATTAGTGCGCTGCTGAGAGGCATTAGTGACCCGGTATATCCATCTCTTTATCGCGTGGAAGATGATCTCGCGTTGGTATTATCTACCCTACGCCGGTCACTTGATGGAGCCTTCGATATGTTCGCTAGGTCCAAGGGCCAGCCGCTGCAGCTTGCGTGGGAGGACCTGTGCGATCGATTGGAACGGGATGAGGGGATAGGCCTGCTTGAACGACTCAAGTGGTATCACGACTTTCTCAAAGCACAGGAGGCCGTTCTGCTGGGGTACCGGAGCAGGGATCTAGGGTTCCAAAGGCGACAACTGGTGTCACTGCTGGAGCAACAGGAGCTGTTGGACAGCCAAGCACAGCGACGAGCGATAGATGCTTCAGGTGAGTGTCATGGTAAAGTCTTGGCCTTATACGATGCTGATACTTGTCCAGCAGCTAGTACTCCGCGGCCCACGAGACCACGCATGCCACGGACAGAGATTCCAATATCGCCAACAAGTCCACTGGGTGGCTGGCAAGACCCATTTCGCAGAGGTTCGATGCCACCTCCTTCAGTCCCAGATCCGCCTCCTCCAACTTCGCCTACCTTTACCTCCAGCTCATCGCAGACTTTGAACTCAAGCCAGACGTCATATTCAAGCAATACAGCCTTCATCCCTGTCCAGACCACGCTAGCACACTGGGCGCAGAACGTGTTTGACGGACAGAACCCTAGCCATCCGTTCAGCCTTTCCTATCAACCGTATGTTCCGATGGGCGGTATATCGAATTCTGCTGACATTCCGCAGGAACGTAGAATCTATATGTGACGAAAAGCACGAGCCGGATGCACTTCACGACCTTGTTCAAGATGGGTTTATTCGAGCCCTGGAGCTGTATGTCAGAACTTTCTCTCCGCGATCAAACTGTTCGAGGCTGATGTGTTGGTATACAGCTCCTTCGACCATGAACAAGTATGGGTGCGATTGTACTGGCGCCCAGCAGATGGCAGAGCCCGCATTTTGGTCATGAGCAAGGACAACGACGGCCGACAAAGGCACTGCTGCACATTGCTCACGAACCTCAAAGTGATCCGCAAAGGCTCCTCGCTCCAGCTATGCCGCTTGCGCCGCGAAGGGAAGTTTCGGCTCTGGGCTCAGCTCAATTTCGTCTATTACGAGAGGATGGTGCTCTTCTACAGCACTTTCGTCGCAATGAAACGCCAAGATAGCCGACCTGTCCAGCACGACGCGCTTCTCGACGAATTCGAGCTTGAAGGGACTCCGGAACGCCGTGAAGATGAGATACGTTACGGCGGCAAGATCCAGGATCTGCGCATGATACACGCCTTACGCCTCTACCAGGATCGCGCATCGGGAGTCGTGCGGCTGGAAGCTTCGGCGCACAGGGGCCCGATGGAGCACGTTCCACTTTGGACTGCCTTCGTCACCCGTTACGAGGAGAAAGGCGACACAGATTGGGCGCACTTTGAGGGCAAGGGTGTGGTGAGCTTAGCGGCTCTGAAACCACCGCCGTATGTGTTTCTTAGCGGGTATGAGCCGCCTCGGGGTCGGGAGGGGATGTATATTCTGCAGTTCACGACGGATAAAGGTACGCTGGTTTCGTGGCCACCTGAACGAAATAAGTGCTGACGTAATTGACGCAACGTAGACGCCAAGGAATTCGTCGAGGAATGGACTAGACTTTGTCGCTGATAACGCAGGCCTTCACGACTCGACGACTTCACGACTTATGAGTACCAACTTCAGCGCTGCGTTATCGTGGTGCTCGCTGCTCGTTCATGGCGAGGCCTCGCAACTCTTGTTTTATCTGGTGTCCAGCGTTCTCAGCGTCTCCTTGAAGCGTAGCAGCAAGCCCGGAGTTCAGGAGATGAGCATGGGAAGTCCATACTCCGCTTAGTTTCTTTAATTTAAGCTGTCTTCCAGGGAACTCTTTGCAATCCTCGCAATTGGAAGCTTGACGTGTGACAGGAGAGCTAAGTGACCTACCCAAGCAAGCTGCCAGACACTTTGGATTACCAGCATCTTACAAAGAGGCTAGCAAATCTTTGCAATCTACATACGGTACTGCTCCTCGTCTATCTTGGCCAATGTTGACGGAGCCACCTTACCTGACCTCAACCCGTACAAATGCTGAAAGCTCATGATCATCGGCCGCCATGCGTCCGGATCCACTCGATTTGCGTGGCCCGGCAAGCGAAGAGCTTCATCAACGTGTGTCTGCAGCACTTCAACCTCGATGACCTGTACAGCGCCTCCAAGCATCTCGTAGGTCCCTCGAAACGCTGCTTCCATCTGCACCTGACAGTCCTGTATCCGCAGCGGAGCCACCTTTGTCGAATTCTGAGGCGTGAGTCTCGCAGCGGCCCATTTGTCTTTGACGTAACGATAACCTCGCTGGAGTTTATATTCCGGAACGGACTTCGTGCCAGTGGTATGCGAGAGACCATTCACGGCGTCCGCCATATCGTCGGAAGCGAGATTGAGCACGCACTCGCCAGTGCGGAGGAGATTCTGGGTGGTTTGTGACGATGTACCAAGCCCGAGTATACAGCGGTTTCCGATCCAGAAGGCTGAGGACATCGGACCAATGTTTGAAGTTCCGTCTGGGTTCAAAGTCGTTATGAGGACAACAGGCGTGCCCCAATACAGGACAGCGGGGCTTATGGTAGAGTGCGTCATTGTCGGCGGGCTTGATGTGGTTGATGGCATTGTGGTATCTGGTGGATGTTATCGAGTTTCTGTTGTTGGATTGTGGCATACACTCACGATGTACCGTTCTACTTATAGGGTACACAAGCCCCAGGAACTCGACGAAGTCGTAGACAGCTTACTCACCGGATCCACACTGCGTGTTGACCCGGTAATGGGTGCGGTGCATAACTAGTTGTTCACCATACTGTAGCTTGCTGCAAAGGCCACACTCGGAACTCCGTGCTGAGCTTGGGGCGATGATCAATCAATGGTAGTTGTCAATGGCGATACCGTCGAAAAGTCAACGCGCTTGTTCAGTCAGGATCGCGATGTCAAGCTCTTGGTCTCTACGGAGTGCCGGCTCATTCGTTCTCATCAATTACGTCGATCGCTTGGCCAGCTGGTGGTAGAGTGGAAACTCAACCCAAACCCCGTCTATTACCGAAAGCCTCAGACTGTCAAGCATGGGAACGATGAATTGAATCGGGAATGAAGGTACAATCGGTTCAACTAGGTATTGACGTTCTGATTGATTCAATGTGGTATTGACATTCTAGGTGCTCCTAGCAGTTGAGCTAGGTGACGAGAACGCTATTGAGCTCACTACATCTCCCGCAACAGAGTCTGCGAAATCTGATCCGAAGGGAATCGCAGACATTTGGAAACCTGGCACCACCTGCCCTGCTAACACACGCCTTGCAGCTTCCGCGGATACGATGGCGATATATGTATAGCCGTTGACAGAATGTAGCGTCGCGCGCTGCACGTCTCCACTGGCTGTGGTGACGGATATTGCGGCGTCGTACGGACTGGCGTCTCTCTCTTCAGCGGTCGGACCCGCAGGTAAGGCTTCCAGGTCTCCGCTCGGGAAGGCGGTCCCTGATGCGTGCGCAAAAGTTCGGATGGTCGGGACGCCAAAAAACTTGTGTACAGTAACCAGGTCGGGCAACGTAACAGGAAAGCAGTCCACGGGCCCTTGACCGAAGTCGAAGAGCGCGGTATCGGTGGCCTTGCGGCTGGTCAAAGCTCCATCGTACCTCTTCAGAGTCTCTGCTTTGATGTTCTGTGATGCAGTAATCGCCGATCCCCGAGACATTGGACCAGATACGTCCAAGGCAAGATCCACGCTGACCACAGGCCCGTCAATTCTGTCCAAAATACGCGCTGCGGGGCACCCAAGCATAGCAGTACTGCCACCACACCCAGGGATCAACATTACACCTGCAGCCTTTGCGGCGGTATCGTTTTGCTCTGCATAGTCGTAGCTAATCAGCTCCGCCGACGTGTCGAGGTAGTGAACCCGATTGCGAATGCATGCGTTGGTCAATCGTTTGGCTGTCTGTTGAAATGGGCCGGCGCAGTTCAGAAGGACGGTGATTCCAACCAAGTTGTCGTCGATGACAGCCTCATCGACAAGATCGAATACACGGGAAGGAACTCCCAGCGCAGTGGATGTCGCCAGCACCGAGTCCTATGATCTTCCAGCAACAATAAAGTCGAGTCCCATGCTCTCCGCCTGATCACTGATGAGGCGGCCCGTGTAGCCAGTAGCTCCGTATATCAGAAGTTGGGCCATCGCGGTGAGATGGACAGCGCGACAGGGAGAGGCTGCTAGGTCGATGGCGGTGGTATTTGGTCTGAGCTGGTGACGAGAATGTGAACTCCAAAATCACCAGAATCGATACGGGCTTGATAGCTTTATGTTGCTTCGCGTATGCTGAAAAAATGGCGGGTGGTTAACCGGAGCTCCGGGCTCACAGGTCCAGACCCTCTGGTTCCAAAGCAACGACGCTCACTTCGGCTGTCAGTCTTGTGGACGAAAGCATTCTCAATCTGACTAACCTTCTGCCATAATCATCAATCCATACTCATCAGCCTCAGCAAGCCAAGACTCAGTCCTAACATCGAGTTCAGCGCCAGCCTGTATGGGAAACAACTTAGCCATGGCGTAGTATCCACCCTTCCAGTGGGCCCGCCACTTCTGATAGGACGCGTCCCACACCCGTTCGTTCTGCTCTTGCCAGAGATGCTTGGGTGCAGGCGTGGGAAGTGGGCCAAGCTCAAGGCATATAAGTTCAGGATAGCCGTTTAGAACACACCACGCCCACTCTATATGATGCAACGCGAGAATGGTCCTCCGCTTCGCTGATACGATCGCCCATTCCGCCCACTTTGGAGACAGATGGCGTATCTCCTGCTCGAGAAATAGTCCAGTACCCGCGAGTCGATGTTTCATCTCCCTCATCACAATGAGAAGCCGGACAGCTTGATCGACCGGCAGAGCTGGTTGTGCTCCACCGGCAAACAGGAGAATGATTAGTAAAAGCACTGTCGACTGCACAGCACTCAGAAGGGTGGCGTCGTCATACGACCGATGCTATATAACATTAACATGTGCTCATGGAGGTCGCATAGACAGCTCGCTCACCTCGCAAGACATCCTCTCCACTTCGTTGATCATGCTTAGTTGTATAAGTCCGCTGCTGCTGCCTTCTTCGGCCCACGTCTCAACAAGAGAGCAACAGTTTGCCAGCGGAGCTGGTATGCCGTCCTTGAGTTGTAGCTCGTGGATCATGGGAGGTAGAAGGGTGAGACGGTGTGTCGCCATCTTACGTGGCGCTACGTGGCCATGATTTCAGCACTCGGACCACAAAATGCATAACGTGCCACGTCTGAGCAACAGATCTCGGCGAACGCCAGTTGTCATCGAGGAGCTCTCGACGACGCTGGTCAGAGAGCAACAGCCTCGGTGGTTCAAAATCAGGTCTGTTTCCGGAAATCATGATGACCGTTCGGAGTCGAGTGTTTCTCACTGGAGACCTCGTCCGTCACTAAAGACTCTGGCGTGTCTGGCCCCTCGAAGTCGCAGGTGGTGTCGCGGGTTTGACATGCGCCGCACTTTGGTCTTGCCAGATCGTACCTGGTCTTCGCGACTGCGCATCGATTGCAGGGTTTCTTTCGGGTGGTGCCTTGCGTCTTGTGAAGACATCGTCTCGCATGTCTGGTCTGCGATGATTCTTGCCAATAGCTGATCAGCATACTGGGACGAGATGGACCCTCCACGAATACCTACTATGAGCAAAACGCTTCGGACAGTGCTCGCAACCCAGAGTGTCGTTTGCCATCGCCATAAGAATTTCCACAACCCTAGAGAGAGTGTCTAAGTGCCTACATACTTTATACATATGAGCTGTTTAAGTTTCGTTGGATATAATCCCAGTCTAGCCGCATCTGCTCGCTGCATCTTTGCTGACTCGTGTGCTGACTAGTTTCTCCTGCAGAACCCGTGCCGGACTTCAGCTCTCCTACTCCATCTAATGAACTATTACCTTTTCACCACTTTGTTGTACTTCTTGACTTCGGACTTGGGAGGACATCGGCTTCTGCGGGGAATACGAACAGAATCCGCTGAATATCCCGTATCGTAGCAGCTGAACCGTTTGCAACATTCCACTAAAAGGCCTCCCAACTCCATTGACCAGGCAATAGGCGGTAAAGATCGGAGGCCCACTGTGATCGAGAACGGAGAGGAGAGCGAGTAAGTGTTCGTATTGATTACACCTACCCACAATCCTCCCACTCTAGTGTTTCAATCTGTGCCGTCTATCCTCTTTCTTCGCCATGCCAATGGTCCTTGGCCTCAAGCCCCTGCACTGTTGTGATACACGGCCTCCCAGCTGATATGGCAGACTGGATCGCGTACAAAAGCACCGTAGTAATGCGGGTGGAAGTGGGACCTCAGCCCTGGCCTGGCGCACCGTCGGACACACCGCCGGCCTTGACTGCAGCGGCGTGGAACCGATCGACGTCTTCGTTGCCTGCAAGCTATCTTAGTATACTCAGCCTCTACACAGTGGGGTGGGAGGATTACTCTGCGCTGCGAAAACTATGTGTGTTGCTTTCAATGCCGCTCTCAGTGGTTCCTCATCAGCGCTGCTTTGTGGCAGGGACCGAACCCAAAAATTGGGGCCACTGGTAGTCATCCCAAGGTGACCGAAGGCGCAGACGAGGAACGCAACGAGTTCATCGCGTTTGGCAGCGGGTACGACAATCGACGAGTGATTGATGCTGAGCATGTTTATATGGTCTGGTAAGATGACCGGACTCTGGTAATAAGCAGGAACAACTCGCAAAGTGACAAAGTAGCCCGCCGAGGTGAGCAGACCATTTTTGATATACCACAAATTTCTATACGCTTCAAACATGTTCACGTCAGCATTCGACTTTTGTGAACTCGAAGCCAGGCATTCCGAGTTCGAGCTCGGAACTCCGGCCTCAGCCCTAACGTTCTGGGCTCACGGCTCTGGGATCGGTCAGCCGTTTTTATAAAAATTTGGATGAGATGCTGTTCTCTTCGGAACCGGAGCTCTCAGTGCTTTGACTTCATTGTAGAAGGATGCACAAAACATACTGTATGCATACTCATGCGTCAGCATGAAAACATCTACAGCTTTGAACCAAGATACTGCTGATCAACCGCAGTATGTGACATTGGATTGATAATGATGGCAAGCAGTAACTACTCCCACGCCTGAACAAGAGATCGTATATGAAGCGCCTACAGTAAGTCACTACTCGTCTCTCTCCATCATATGTCAACTACCACAAACCAACACACCCATCACATCCAACACAACCAACACACCCGCCACATTCACCACTCCACCATGCTCGTCCTCATCACCGGAATCACAGGCAGTCTCGGCCAACGTCTCGCCAACGTCGCTCTATCCCGAGGCCTCTCAGTCCGCGGCCTTGGCCGTAACCCAGACAAACTCCCCACGTACCTAGCCTCACGCCTCGAATCTTTCGTCGAAAGCACCTCCTACTACGACATCCCTGCTCTCGAGAAAGCCGTAACCTCAGTCGACGCGGTCGTCGCCGCCTACACACCGCACCCCGTCTTGGATCTCGACGCGCAGCTCCTCCTCCTACGCGCCGCCGAGCGGGCCCAGATCAAGATCTTCGTCGCTTCGACTTGGAGCCGGGATTGGAGTAATTTGAGCTATGGGGAGTTCGAGCACTATAATAACCATATTGTGTTTGAGCATCAGGCTGCCACGACTAGTTCCACACGGCCGATTAATATCTTTAGCGGGTTGTTTGCGAATCTCCTGTACACGCAGTACGGGCCGGGAGCATTTGATGCGAGTGGTGAGCAGCCGGAACTTTCTTACTACGGAGATGGCGATACCAACAATTGGCCATGGAGTGGCCAGGACGATGTTGCTGAGTGGACGATTGATATTCTGCTCCATGGAGATGGCGTGCAGGCTGGAGAGGGAGATTTCTTTAGGATCCGATCTGGGGTGACGACTATCAAGGAGCTTGCGAGTGTGTATGAGCAGGTGTTTTCGGTTCCGGTTAAGGTTACTCGTAAGGGTACTTTGCAGGATCTTAAGGCTGAGCTGGCGAGGCTGCGAGAGGAGAAGGGAAGGGCTGGGTACTTTGAGTATATGGGTGAAGCTGCGGCGGTGGTTGCGAGTAAGGGAGGATGGGAGAACACGGATGTCACTTTGCTGGACCAGTTCCGGAAGCCTACTTCGCTTGAGGAGTTCCTTGTCGAGGAGGAGCGCGAGGGCCGAATGTCTTAGGGCAGATGGTGTGCATTCAGCTTGCGTGTGGCCGCAATTATACTGGCAGCGAGATTCATGTTGAAAAAAAGCTTCGTTACTCCTCATCTTCGTCCTCGTCCTCGTCGTCACTATCGCTTGGTAGCCGATCTGGGAACCAGCCGTAAGTCCCGAAGTCCACTGTTCGCTCACCAAGGGCGCCTCGTCCGACTTCCACGCCTTCTGCTTCAAGCGCTGTCTCCTGTCTCGCAGCACCTCCCGCTCCTCTACAGTCTCGAGCATCAGCTGTCGCCAAACACGTATTAGAAGGCGGCAAGCATACCTATTGCTGATAACACCCTTCGAGTTGATCACCCGCTGCCATGGCACGTTATCGCCGTTGTAGCGGGAGTCCGGTTGATCAGAGCTGTCAGGCAGATGCTTGAGGCAAAGGCCAACTTGTCTGTAAACTGTCATTACAGGAGGCACACGCCCCGCCACACTACTTCCTACCTTGGCCGCTCAGCTGTGTTATCTCATCAGCCAATGTCACGCTTGACAGTGATGCCAATCAACTCACGATACCCAACTAGATTCGCTATATGTCCGTAGGATGTCACTTTGCCGTACGGTATCTGTTGAATCGCCTTGTAGACCACGGAGTACCACATCGCGGCTTCCTCCGTTCGAGGCATAATGTCGGTCGTTTTGTCACATTGTTGTGTGATGTTGAACGAGGTAGATTTGAGGTTAAGTTCAAGGTTAACGGCGGAAAATCCGCTTAGTCATCCACTTGACTTCACATGCAACTTCTTGAACTTCAGATCGCTAAACCGACCATACCGCGTATACAAATGGCGCTCGCCGACTACCTCGCAAAGAACTACCTCTCCGCCGACTCCAGACCCTCCAAAAAGCGCAAGCGGAAAGACGCTGCCAAAGCAGACGGCATCACAATCGCCGAAGACGATATCGACGACTGGACCAAAGCAAGAGAGCACGCCGACGACGACGATGCACCCACCATGGTCGGCAACACCCTCTCCAGCGGCCTAAACAAACCAGCAGAGAAATCAAAATGGCTTAAGGTCGGCGCCGCAGTACCTTCGAACGCAGAACAAGCGGCCGCGGATGAGATTCTGGCTGGCGCACAAGCGGAATCAAATGCTCGCGCGCAAGAAGACGACGATGCGCCTGCGGTAGTCGACGAGGATGGGGAAGCGGTGGACGGGCCTATGATGGCGTCTGGAGCTATGGCGGGATTACAGAGCGCGGAGCAAGTCACCAAAGCGCTGAAGCGGAAACAGAAGGCGGAGATGAAGGCTATGCAGGACGCTGGCTTGGACCCGACGGGTAAAGCGCAGGAGACGATATATCGAGACGCTTCGGGCAGGATCATCAATGTGGCTATGAAGCGGGCGGAGCTGCGAGCGAAAGCTGACGAGGAGGAAAGGAAGAAGGTCGAGGAGGATGAGGCTCGGAAGGGCGATGTGCAGAGGCGGGAGAAGGAGGAGCGGAAGCAGAGGTTGGAGGATGCGAAGGTTATGGGGGTGGCGCGGTATGCGGATGATGCTGAACTGAATGATGAGATGAAGGATGTGGAGAGGTGGAATGATCCGATGGCTAAGATGGTGACGAGTAAGAAGGGTGGTGGGGGGAGCGGGAAGGGTAGGGGTGGTGGAAAGATGTATCAGGGTGCGTTTGAGCCGAATCGGTATGGGACTAAGCCGGGCTGGAGGTGGGATGGGGTGGACAGAGGGAATGGATTTGAGAGGAAGTGGTTTGCGGCGAGAAATACTGCAAAGACTCGGGAGGCGTTGGAGTATGCGTGGCAGCTGGACGAATGATCATACGATGAAATGCGGATTCTCTGATCACGAAGTTCTGCAAGTATTTGACCACCTATCGTGCGCGACACTATTGGTGCGAGGCCACATGTGCATGGTAGATTGGGGAAGAAGGGCATGCTGAGCCCCAGTTCGCACCAGTCTAGCGCCTCCCACCTTCACGCAAACTCTGGGACAGCGTTTTTGACCCCATCGACTCTTACCTTGGCGGTGTTTGCGTTCCGGAACTGCAGTCGTTAGGCGTGAGCCACGTCTCTACACTTCAGTAGCGGACCTGCCTTGCCCTCCTTGAAACACACCAAACAGATCCCACAGCACATCGTGTCTAGCTCGACCGAGAGCTCTCCAACACCGCCTCCCTGCCATCCGTAGTAGTCCTCGATCGTCTGCATCTTCCTAAGCTGCGCGGTAAAACAAGCAAGCTCGTCTTCGTCGAAGTTTGGTGGCCAATGTCGCCAACCGAACGCATCGCGAAAGTGAAGCGCGCACTTGCCATAATCAGCCGTCTTTTTCTTGTCAGGCGTAAACTCGGTGATGATCTTCCGCTGAGCAGCACTCCGTTTCGCTTCGAGGTGATCTAGTACTCTAGTTAACTCGACAGCTACACCTGAGCGCTGGCGAATCTCGAGATTCGGCACCTTGAAGGGTTCAAGCGTTATCACTTACAGAGGATCGATGCTGGGAAATGGCAGCTCCACTCCTCTCGAAGTAACTCCTGATATGGTTTTGCGAACTCGGAGACCAAGTGTTCGGTCGAAAGGTAGAATGCGCGAGGATTATCTAGCAGGTAGGCGGCGCACATCTGTTGCCCGTTGGTGATCATGTCGGTGCTGTTGAAGGCATCGAGGTTCGCAAGCAGTATCCACTGAGTACACATGCGGTCGTACAGCGCCTCGGTGCAGCCGTACTTGTCGACGGTAATAGCGAAGCGCAG
Organism: Extremus antarcticus; assembly: GCA_033117895.1. Lineage (NCBI taxonomy): Eukaryota > Fungi > Ascomycota > Dothideomycetes > Mycosphaerellales > Extremaceae > Extremus > Extremus antarcticus. Next base: position 52,678 of record JAWDJX010000034.1, on the reverse strand, counting down.
GACTCTGGGGGTGTCGACTGCTTTGAGGAACTTGTCTATGTGCGTACCGTGCAGGAGGTAGCACATATCTGACATGGTCTCAGGGTCGTCATGCGGCAAGCTGATCTCCTTGGGCTGTGTAGTGATGTTTATACCCTGACCTTCGCGGAAGTTGGGACCGAGTAATGCTGTGAACACCCTGGACGAGCCCATGAGGGTTGAAGACGAAACCATGAGTTCTATGGTACCGGATAGAAGCGTCAGCGGGTGTCTCGGCCTTCCCATCAGTATGACAGTGTGGCCACGTCCAACAGGGCCTCATCTTGTTTGAGAACGTCTAGGAGACTCAGTACGACTTACTGGCTTCTGCTGGCTCGCCTATGAGAAGAACCACATCCGGAGCGGCGCAAATATGCTCTGTACGGATCTCTTCGGCTTCCGTCATACTGTGCGTATGAGCTTCCCGTGGCGGCGGCGGTATACATTGGTGTTGCTGAGAAGGACCCTCGGTCTGGAAGATATTGATACTCCCAATGGAAACTTCTAGGGCCCAGCCAAGCAGCAATCACATGCTTCTTTACGTCATGTCCGTTAGGAGAAGAGTGCTGAAGCGAGGAGCGAGCACATTCGACAATCTACGCTCAAAGATGTGGTCCATTACTCTGACGAGTGCAAACTGTCATACTTCCACACTCATGAAAGTTCACTAAGCTTGAGATCAACTCTCAAAATCATGTCCACTTCATAGCCTTTTGACAAACATCTCTGCTCCTTGCGATCGATTCACATCGTTCAATAGTCTTTCGTCTCGCTACACATCGTCTCCCGTAGCATTCGCCGTTCTCTGCAGTTTGTGCTGATGTGTCTGTTTCGCGCTCTCCTCCGCCACGTCACGAACGCCATCATGGATAGGCATGCGCTGCATCAGTATATTTGCTGAGGATATCCGCCTTCCGCTCCCTGATGCACGCCATACAAATTCCACCACACATTGTCTCCACCTTGTCTGCAAGAAGCCGGAGATCTCCAGCGTACATCATCGTTCCGTCCGGGCTACCGATGGTGGGCATCTGCCTGAGACGAGAGGTGAACGAGGCGATGTTGTGATCTTCCAGCTTGGGAGGCCAGCTGGCCGTTCCAAGCCCGTCGCGCAGTTGATACACGCATTTCCCGTAATGGTTCGAATTGTGGTCGTACGGGGCGGTACCAGACGTTGGAGAAAAGACGAGCTCGCGTTGGGCGGTGCTGCGCCTCACTTCAAGAGCATCTGGCAATGACCATTAGCTATGTCTCCCAATAGAAGCGGACTACATCTTCTCGAAGTCGGCGTCAGCGCAATGCTCATTTAAGGCACTCTGCGACCACTTCGTTTTCGGTTCACTTACAGAGTACCAGTGTGGGAATATGACAGCTCCACTCCTTTTCGAGCAGAGTGTGATACGGTTTCGTGGTACCAACGAGCAGATTCTTTGTCGATAGGTAGAAAGCACGTGAATCTTGCAGAAGATAGGCGGCTACCATGCGTTGCCCGTTCGTCAAGAGCTCATTGTCAGGGTAGAACTCGAGGTTCGCAAGAAGAACTGCGTGTGATTGCATGCGCAGTGCATCGACGCACCCGTACTTATCGACGGCGACTGCAAAGTCCAAAACTTGTGCGGTCTCAGTGGCTGTTAAGAACTTCTGGACACTCTTGCCGTGTAGCAGGTAGCAGATGTCCGACATCGTTTCCGGCTCATCGTCCGGGAGGGTGACTTCCTTTGGGTGTGCGGTGGAGATATCCTGGCCTTCTCGAAACTTGGGACCGAGCATGGCGGCGAATACCACGGATGAGTTGCTGAGTGTTGCGGATGAGACCATGAGATTGATCTTTGGTGGCGTGCCGACGACCAGGACGACGTCTGGAGATGGGGAGATGAGCTCCGTTGATATCTCCTTGTTTTCCGCCATGTTGAGGATGTTGGCGAGGTTTTCGCAGGTGCAGAGGATGATGTGGCACAGGAGAGATGGTGAAGGGCGGAAGACACAGGGAGATGAGGACTTTCACCGTTGTTTGCTCACCTGATTATAGCGCAACGCTAACAAGTGAATCTGCATCAAGTTCGACGTCATTGTCTTCCGTCTCGAACATTCACTTTCCATGTGACTGAGACAGAAGCTACGCCACCATGTCTCTCACCTTGTCTCCCAGTAGACGTGATATCGGACTTGGCATCCTTCCGTTAGATGGAGATGCTCGTAGGTTGAGCATAAGCACACCCCGTAAACTCTCGCCCCGGCCATCAGTTTCTCGCTTTCCCACTCCGACTTGCCCCAGTATCAGTGTTCATCTTTTTCACACATGTCATACGTGTCCCACACATCCGCCGAGTGCTCCTTGACGCATTCTAAGCAAAGACCACCACACATATCCTCCAGCTCCTTCGCAAACCGCACAAAATCAGTGCTTTGGCAAGTCGAAAGCCGCGTTGACGCCATTGTCTTGAGGTTCTGGATGATAGGGACGCAGTCCCGTGGGAGGAGACCGGGCGACGCAAGCTCTGGCGGCCAGAAACGAATGCCGAACGCTCTTTTTAGAGGCCTCACATACGCCTCACCGTACTCCTCCTTCAGGTAACCCGGGACGACTGGATTTCCTAGACGCATCAGGTCGAAACTGACTTTACGTCGTACGGCTGACCTCTTCAGTTCAAGACAGTCTTGTCTTCACGTCAGCTTTGGGCTTGAGCTTTTCCGAGCGGCATAAATTTACTTACATAGAACGTGAGCTGGTATGTGGCCGCTATCGACGAGAAGGTGGTACGGCTCTGACACACTTCCCACCAGGCGCTGGGACACGAGGTTGAAAGCCCGAGCATTGTCGAACAGGTAGGCGGCGACTAAGCGACGACCCTCTCCGTATGGGTCGTGCTTACCATGTGACCGGTCGAGATCCGACAGCAGGATTGCAGTACTGTGCATGCGAAGTGCTTCGACACATGCGTATTTGTGGACGGTGACGGCTTGACCTGAGGAGGCTGGCCAATAATCAAGGGGATATCAACTGCATCTTGAGGACTAATGTTCTCCGTCTGGATCTCTGCGATCTCTTTGCGGTCGGCCATGTTGTGTCTCTTCGCGTTCATTCCTGTCAACGAGAGCGTGCGAAGACGAAGGTTGGAGGAATAACCGGCGGAGCAAGCCTTTGGTCTGCTGACCTGTTCCTAGCGCCATACTAGCACGCAGGCGAAGAATTTCATATGTCCAACGTCACCTCTGCACTTCAGTTCACCTCACTTCATCCTATTATCTGGCGTACTCCATCTCCGCCCAAGATGTACGGCCGTCTCTGCAACGTCGTCTCGCAACCCAGCAACGCCAAACCACTAGCTAGGACGACCCCGAAAACTCTGGTTGTACTCCTTAACGCACTCCTCCGTCTCCACGATCAGACCCTCAACGAGCCTCTCCTTGTTCGTCTTCGGGTACCACCAGTAACACGGTCGTTGAAGGACGCGCCTGAACTTCTCTTCCAATTGAAGGCGCTCAAGCATTCGATGCGGCCTAGGGTCGATACCCCCAAGCGTCGTCCTGACGAAATGTTGATCGCTCATGTCCAAGTGGAACGCTGCGTAGATGTTCCTTCCCAACTTCCTCGCTTCGCCATCCGTGAGGCGTAGTCCCGCAGGAGACGGACAAGCTTGTCGGTGAGTCAACATCGGCCATAGTGGCCTTAGCTCGGCAGACAATGGCAGTGGGATAAGAACGTTGGTCTCTGGGTCAATGGTATGGCAGGCAGCATGCTCACGATGCACGCAAGCTTTCAGCAATATTCACTCACCTACTCCTAGCGCTGTGCTAAGTCATAGTGTCCACAAGCTACTTTCTTCCACAAGCCATAAGCAAACCACGTGGCAATCTGCTCGTGAATCGTGATCATCGTCCACGTTCCTCACTGCATGCTCCCCATCCCACCGTTCAACCCGGGATTAGGCGCCCCAGCACCAGCCTGGGCCTGGTAAAAGTGACTGAACGCTCCATATTGATCGTCGTCCTCCACCAGCCATTGCGGGTCTTCTTGTTCGGTCGGCAAGGTCCTCATCAAGCCATAACCCGGTCGTGGATAGGTGGGCGGATGTCCTTCAGGAACGAAGTCGTTCGGTGGTGCGCTCATGAACGTATTTTGGTACATTGGTGGAACTGTTGCTTGCTGGAAGCTTGCTTGAGGGGGGGCGCTGGCCAGTGGACGAGACGTGCTCATGCTTGAGCTCTGGTAAGATAGTGATGGGTGCCCGTGGCCGTTCGTGGGAGTCGCTGTCGGCGCAGTCGCAGATGATGTATTCGCGCTTGCGTTTGCGCGAGCTTGGAAATCAGGTGCAAACAGTGGCAGGTCGGGTTTCAAGGTTGTTGCTTTCGTGAGTAGTGTGACAAGTAGACCAGGCGGTAAGCTCGCGAAGTATCTTTGCCTCTGTCATGACATTAGCTGACATCTCTTCCTAGGTAAAGGAACACTCACCTGCTCAAGCGGCGCACCAGGCGCGCTGATATAGCTGGAGATCTCAGATTCAGGCACCGGCACGACACGCTCCTTCTCGCACTGCTTGCAATACCACTCCTTATCCACCTCGTCTATAACCGCCTGATCTATAGGCGGATGGTGACAGAAGCGATGATAGGGCGTATTGCAGCCATCGCAGAACACGATCATGTTGCTCGCCGGACTTGTGCCTCGCAGACACACCTTGCACACAGCTGACTCCGGGTTCCTTCGGTAAGGCCGCTTGCGCTTGTTTGTAGATGTCGGTGATGGTGGAGGTGGGACAAAAGAAGTTGGCTTCTGTATAGATCGGCCGGACTTCGTCATGGTGACTGCTGGCGAGTAGACCTCGCTGTCCTCCGAATCGCCATCCTCGCCATCCTCCCGCTTACGCTTGCCTCCCCTTCCGCCTCCCCGTCCTCTACCTCTCGGTCTACCACCGCCTCTCCCTCTCCCTCGTCCCGTGGAAGCAGGTTTCGTTTGCGACCCATCACCCTCCGTCTTGACCATAATCGTATCTCCATTGCCAGTTAAGCTAGCTCGCTTCCCACCACGACCTCCTCGCTTTGGCACCGGCGTCTCTCGCGGCGGAGTTGGCGTTGGGAACTTATCCGAAGTGGCCATGTCCTTCATGATCTGCTCCTTCGCAGCTTCATACCCCGGTGTCCCAGAAGCGGCGGCATTAGCAGCGGTATCGTTGATGCGCTTGAGTATTGATTCGGTGTTGGCTGAGAACTGCGGTTCGGCGAATGTTGGCGGTGTCACACTGTCATTCGTTGGGCCTTTTGCCAGTACAATCGTCTCGTCAGCAGCTTCCAGCTCGTCAGTCATTGGAGCATCCGACAGGGCTGAGGTTGATGGTGGAGCTTGAGAGCTCGGCGTCGGTGCGACATCGTTACCATTAGCAATGCTCGCATCGACTGGCGCTTGCTCCATCGTTACGCAATCTTGTCAATGATATTGTGGTAGTCCTTCCGGTAAGAAGAGCATTGCGAATGCACATCTCAATTCGTCTCGACGAACGACACGAAGTCGCAGTTACCGCGGCAGGGGTACGACGGGACGAAGCGGCGCTAGTCAGAGCTTGTTGCCTCGCAGCTTCCTCTTTGGGCGTTTTATGCTTCGTCTCCTTACTCTCTTCTCTCTCCTCCCATCTATGGTAGGATATGCTCTTCCTGCTATGGCCACGAGTACCGGCATCAAGTAATAAGACCCGACGCAGCGACAATTGGCATTCAGCGACAGTCAAGGCTGCATCATATAACATAATTAGACCCAAAGTCCAGAGACATGGCGATGAGACAGATGAATCCACCAAGATCGACTGCTCAGCTCCACGAGAAACAGAAACTTCGCAGGCGTGCGGAGGGATAAATAATTCTGCACTTCATGTTGACTCCGTCTTTCGCCTTATACAGCCAGCCTCCCACCGTCTATTGGCAGATTCACACCGGTCACGAACGACGCCTCGTCACTAGCAAGATACACCGCCGCATTCGCGATGTCCTGCGGGTCTGACATCCTCCCCAACGGTACCGACTTAGCGAACCTCTCCCTCTCCTCTGGCGTATCTGCCACGCCACTAAACATCTCTAGCAGTCCGGTTGCTCCCCTCAAAGGGCATATCGAGTTGACTCTAATGCCATCTGGGCCGTATTCTGCTGCTAGACCTTGTGTCACCTGCAAAGGTCAGCGAGGTCCAACGGTGGAAAGGATGGTCGACTCACAGTATTGAGAAATCCTTTCGTTCCGCCATAGAACACTTGTCCCGGCCTTGTCCTTGCACCAGAAACCGAAGATGTGCTAAGATAAACACCCTTCTTCTGCTCAACAAAGTAAGGCATCACAACAGACACGCTCATGAAGATGCTCTTGCAATTGACGTTCACTATCCGGTCGAAGTCTTCTTCTGTCACGCCCATCGATGGCTGCTTCTTGTAAGTTGTTCCGGCATTATTAACCACGATATCGAGCTTTCCGAGCTTCGACTTGGCCAATTCGAGTGCTTTCTCCCAGTCTTCTCGCTTGGTTACGTTGTGTTCGACAAAAATACCAGAGCCACCTCCCGGGTATGCTTTGGATGCTATCTCGGATTCGACCCGCTTACCACCCTCGACCGCAATGTCGCTAATCAGAACGTTGGCGCCTTCTTTGACGAAGGCGTGAGCGATTGCTTCTCCGAAACCAGATCCTGCTCCGGTCACAATAGCCGTCTTTCCATCCAGTCTTCCCATCTTGCTCTACGTTCGAGACGATTGATACGACTCAGGTTGGACTGTACAAGCGTTTCGTGATCTGTTTCGGTTCAACGACCAACACGGTTTCATGAGCAGCTAGCTGTGTCGATCCCACAAGATCTGTTATGGGAGCGAGTCTCAGTCGATGTTCTTCCTTTGGTGATGGTACAAGGTTTGCGATCAAGATATGTTACTCGGTTCGAGATCGTTCAGAGGCCGTCAGGTAGTAGAGCTGCTCTCCTCTATTGTGGACCTCCGACTTCGGCAGGCAGTTCATACACATCAAAGCACCAGTTAGACCACGATCAGGGTCTTCGTTGTCGAGACACGAATGTATTGCACAGACGTTTAAGCCCGTATATCATAATTTCGGCCTCGAAACTCAGAAGCCGCTCTACCAACGTCATCAAATTAAAGGGCTACCGTGATACTCTTGATCTCAGTATACTCGTCAAGAGCCTCTCGGCCACCCTCACGACCCACCCCAGACTCCTTGATACCGCCAAACGGTTGCTCACAAGCCGAGATCAGCCCACATCGCACACCCACCATACCGCTCTCTAATGCTTCCGCTACCTTCCATAGTCGCGAGATATCCTCGGTATAGAAGTACGAAGCCAGTCCAGCGTTCGTCTTATTCGCCATAGTGATGACTTCCTCGTCTGTGTCGAATGGAACTAAAAAGGCGAGAGGACCGAACGTCTCCTCTTGCATGAATCGCATGTCGGCCGAAGCGTTCTTGATTATGGTGGGAGGATAGAAGTTGGGACCGTAGTTGCCGTTAGCTTTACTCGAGCTGATGAGCTTGCAGCCTTTCGTTTCGGCGTCCTCGATTTGTGCTTTAATCTTGGTGAAAGCTTTCTCCGAGTAGAGGGGGCCGAAGTTGACCTAGATGCAACGATCGTTAGCAAGACCCCTCAATCCGCAGCAACGTGAGCAGAGCATGAGATATATTGTGCTTGAGACTGAGCAACAACGTACATCTTTGTCCCATACCGAGCCAAAGGTGAACGTCGAATTCATCTTCTCCTCGAGCACCTTAGCAAACTCGTCGGCGATCGATCTGTGCACGAATATTCTGTTTGCACAAACACAAGTCTGTCCAGAAGACCGGAACTTCGAGGCAATCACACCTTCAGCGGCACTATCAAGCTTAGCGTCGCCGAAGACAATAAATGGTGCATTGCCACCCAGCTCCATCGAAGTCTTGATGAACCTTCTAGCCGCCTCAGCGTGCAAGTGCCTCCCAACAGCTGTCGATCCAGTAAAGCTCAAGTGCTTAACGATCTCGTTCTGCGTAAACTCTTCGCCAATCTCTGGCGACTTCTCGACACTCGAAGTGACAATATTCAGGACACCAGGCGGTCCGCCAGACCGGTCGAAGAGCTTCGCCAAAGCAATAGCGCATAGTGGTGTTTCCGGAGCTGGCTTGAGCACGACTGTGTTACCGGCAGCAATGGCTGCCCCAACCTTCCTGGTTACCATCGCTACAGGACTGTTCCATGGCGTTATAGCAGCGACCACTCCTTGCGGCTGCCGAATGGTGAAGATACGGTTGTTGCCCTTGGCCGCAGGAATCGTCTCACCATACTGACGTTCGATGTCGCCCTCGAACCAGTCAAGGAAATCAGTTCCATACTTCACCGTGCCTAGACTCTCCGTAAACGGCTTGCCCAGCTCCATAGTACAGATAGCAGCTAAATCCTCCTTGTTCTCCTTGATCTGATCTGCCCATCGTCGGATGAGCCCACGTCGCTCTCGGTTGGTCCAGGTCTTGTACGAGACGAAAGCTTTCTGCGCGGCCTCCAACGCCTTTCGCGCGTCTTCGCGGCCGAGGTCTGCGACATCACATAGCTTTGCGTTGTCTTCGGGATCTTCATCAAAGTTAGTAACGACTGGGTTTCTTCTGTGCAGAGTTGAGCAGTACCGTAGACGGAGAAGATGCTTCGATCGCTCGCTCCGACCCACTCGCCCCCGATGAACGAGCGGTTGTCGAGCAACGCTGGCGTTGAAGCTTTGAACTGCCACAAGCTTTAACAAAGTACAGGTCGATTTGCTAAGATCGAGAGCTTTCCTTACCTTGTACGGAACATCTTTTAGCAGGATATCGTTCTTGTCCGATGTGGTCGTCATACTTACGATGGTGTGATCTTGATTCTGAAATCGATTCCACTTTGAAACAGAAGAGGTATTGCAATGGTATGAAGACTGGGAGGTTGACTAGAAGTGGTAGAGGTACAGTACCTTAGTCCTCCGGTCTCGGGTCGTTATGAGAAGTGTACCCCACCTTCACCTCTTCCACTGCCGAGTCACTTATGTGCGGTAGTTTCCATGAAGGATACAGTGTCTTGCATTGCAGCCCGAGTAGCGCAGTGGTGCTTCAGTCTGCCAATATAGACAGTCCGAAGAACGGTAAGATGTCTATGCCACCACACCTTCACTTCGAAGATTCTCGATCTCCGTGCTTTCCAACCCCAAGCCTGCCAGGATCTCGTCCGTGTTCTGACCCAGTGTAGGTGGCGGAGTTCTGATACTGGGTTTCGCCTCTGAGAACTTCACGGGTGGGCTGACAAGCTTCATCGGACCACACGACGGATGGTCCACTTCCGTGATCATGTTGCGTGCTATGACTGTTCGGAGTCAGTATACGGTCTACAATAGACTTTGCCGTTCAACTTACCATGCGGATGCTCGAGTGTCTTTTGAACATCATTGATGGCCGAGTAGGGCATGCCGCTGCCTTCCAGTGCTTCGAGCCATTCTGCTGTCGTCTTGGTACGCGTTATCTCCTCGATGAGTCCTTCAAGCTCATCGCGATGCTCAACTCGATCTGCGTTGGTCTTGAACCTGCTGTCTGTGACCCATTCGGGCTTTCCTAGACGATCACATATAACGCCGTAAAGACGGTCATTACCGCCTCCAAGCATGATGTCGCCGTCCTTGGTCTTAAAGCCTTTGTACGGTACAATCGAAGGATGAGCTGTGCCCCACCGACCAGTATCTGGCTTCCCACTAATCAGACACGAGCTGGCGATATTTGCGAGACTGGCCACTTGACAGTCTGAGAGAGCGACGTCGATGTGCTGGCCTCGTCCCGACTTGGCGCGACTGAGCAGTGCCGCCATTACGGAAGTGCTGGTGTACAGGCCTGTCGTCAGATCTGTTATCGCAACTCCGACCTTCGCAGGAGGTCCATCCCGATGTCCAGTAATATGCATGAGGCCCATTTCGGCTTCCACCATGACATCGTATCCTGCTCGCTTGCTGTTTGGTCCATACTGGCCATAGCCAGTGATGCTGGCGTATATGAGTTTTGGGTTGACTTTGGCAATGGTTTCGTAGTCCATGCCATATTTCTTGAGTGCTCCTGGAAGATAGTTCTCGACGAGTACATCGCAGTCCTTGGCCAGCTTGTGAAGGATATCCACGCCTGATTGGTGTTGGAATGACAGGCCCAACGACTTCTTGTTGCGGTTGACCTACACATACTTCAACGGTGATCATTGGGTGGGGTATCGAAGACCTACGGCAAGAAAATAGGCACTTTCACCGGGACCGCTCTTCCCACTGCTTTCGCTGTAGGTAGCATACGGTGGACCCCATGCTCGAGTGTCGTCTCCGCGTGTTGGGTGCTCGATCTTGATCACTTCGGCGCTGTAGAACGTGAGCCACAAGACTTCAAGACACCAGACCTGGCCGGACGTGGTCGTACTGGGCTCATCTTCCGTACCCTAAATCACCAAGAATCTGTGTACAATATGGCTGGGGTATCATTAGCATCTGAGAGACTTGACAAGCGGCTTGGAATACATACGCCTGCTAATACCCTCGTCATGTCCAGAACTCGAATGCCGGCCAAAGGTAGTGTGGCGGCCTCTGCAGCTCCTACAGGTGTTGCGAGCCATCGTCTTTGGGCAGTGAGGGCATAAGACGTGCTTCGCGAGCCAGTCCGCCTGCTGAACAGGCTTAATGGCCTAGCAACAGACATATCGACTTCTCAAGAATATGGATGGCATGGAAAGTACTCTCTGATGATATTTACCCTATACAAGTTCAGCGTAGTCAATGGTTCCTCAAACGCCTCGGTTCGGCGACATTCGGCGTTGTAGAACTAGGGGATCGGCGCCGTTCGCCGATTCAGGTGATGCCTTGATCTTAGGCATATGTGTGTGCCTTTGTGCCACTGTCATCTACACATCACGACCGACGATGTTCACAGGCATTGTCGAGACAGTGGGCAGTACGTCGTGTCTTCTGCTTGTCTATAGTGCCATGCTGACGCCGGTCAGCTGTCACTCGCCTCGACCAGCATGATGAATCTGCCAGCGGCGGCGGCGGCGCATCATTGACGATATCCGACTGCGCTGAGATCCTGGATGATGCACACCTCGGAGACAGCATCAGTATAAACGGAACCTGCTTGACAGTCACGGAGTTCAGTAAAGATGAATTCAAGGTCGGCGTGTCGCCGGAGACACTCCGCTTGACAAATCTGGGGAGCCTGAAGGAGGGCAGTGGAGTGAATCTTGAGCGTGCTGTGAGTGCTACGACGCGGATGGGCGGTCACTTCGTGCAAGGCCATGTGGATACGATTGCCAGTATTCTGGAAACGAGGCCAGACGGGAATGCAATAACGTTCCGTCTTCAGCCGAGAGATAAGAGCGTACTGCGGTATATCGTGAAGAAGGGCTATGTCACGCTGGACGGTGCGTCTCTGACCATCACGAACGTCAACGATGAAGAGGGCTGGTGGGAAGTCATGCTCATCGCATACACACAAGAGAAGGTCGTGATGGCGAAGAAGAAGCAGGGCGAGGATGTCAACGTGGAAGTGGATATGGTTGGCAAGTACGTTGAGAAGAGCGTAGCTGCGTACTTCGAAGGCAGCGCTTGGGAAGGAGGCTTTATGATGGAGAAGATGGTTCAGCGTATGGTGGACGAGAGGCTGGAAGTCAAGCAATAGAACTGGCTGGCCCGTTATATGCCAACCGCCAGACCATCAACCTCATCTCTGCAATCCGGAATCCTCGATTGACTCCACACAGCTTCACAGCGTTCGGACGAACATAGGGCTATGGCACGCACGTGATGTTGACGAGATGTAGGCCTTTCGGGCTCTTGCGTAACCTCGTGGCGATTCAGCCTTTGCAAAGCGTAAGAAGCATAGTGAGGACCCAGATCGATGGCGTGATAGACTTTCGTGTCGTGTCGCTGTCGTCGGACTCGTCCTTCGGTCGTACTGCTCGTCTAAGACGTCTTGAGCTTAACCTGATCTGGCATAAGTCCTTGGCCTACTCGACCGCACTTCATAACTCCATCTACCATCAACGTGAAATACCAGACCGTCGACACGTTCACGCAAGCCATCACATTGTAGAGCCCGAGAATCACCCTGAGGATGCTAGGCGGGCTACAGGGTCGCGTGCGACAGTCTGATAGCCGAGCACACTGAGATGCCCTTCAGAGAGCGGGGGTGGTGTCCCGCGACCAAGACTTCCAAGAAGACGCCGATATTTTCGTCTTGGCCGGAGTGCGTGAGGTCTGAGATCAGCGAGGATGACGCGCGAGAACGACTGTGGACGACGACATGCACAGTCATCGAAGGGATTGCACACGCGAAAATTTGATATACATCAAGGCCCATCGGGTTGTTCAGCAGCGTCTCGTTTCCGACCCAGCGATGTCGATACTGGGATTCGTACGGAGCATTCCACGCTTGGCCGAAAGATAGCTGTCTGCATAACAAGACGCTATATCGCGACGGGTCCAAACGATGCCTGTATGGCCCCCGGGATGGCCGTTACATGCGTCTCACAGGGCGCCTCGACCCCCCCCAGTAGGTGATCTTACTTTTTCTTGTCGTCGTCCAAGATATTCCAAGCGATGAGGCTTCTCATCTGCCCTCGTGGCAAAGGTACTCTTATCTCCAGCTCGTGGTTTTTAAACCGCAGTGCTTCTCCCAAGCAAAATAAATCTCAAGTCGTCTTCTCTTGCACTACTACTATTTTGTCCAGGATTCAGCGACATCTCGTTGAGCAGATACGATGGCCTCGAAGTTCTTCGGCGGTGGCAAGTCGCCTTTTGCAAGGACGACTACCAACGACAGCGATACGTCACCTTCGTCACCCCCCGGCTACGACAATGACAACGAACGTAGGAACTCTGCGTCAGCGACAGTGACTGGACTCAAGGACACCACACACCGCGGACTCAAGGCTCGTCACATTCAACTCATCGGCATTGGAGGTACCATCGGTACAGCACTCTATGTTCAGATCGGACGTGGCCTTATGAACGGCGGCCCTGCTAGTCTCTTCATCGCCTTCAGCATCTGGTGTTTCTTCATCTTGGCAGTCACTATATCTATGGCAGAAATGGCTACATATCTTCCCATCTCATCTCCGTTCATTCGATTCGCTGGAAGATATGTCGACGAGTCGTTCGGTTTCGCGGCTGGCTGGACCTTCTTCCTCTTCGAAGCAATCATGGTACCCTTTGAGATCACTGCATGCAACTTGATTCTCCATTACTGGACCACAGCCATCCCGACGGGCGCGGTCATTGCCATCATCATAGTTTTATATGCGATCATCAACGTGACTGCTGTGAAGTGGTACGGGGAGACGGAGTTCTGGGCCGCACTTGGCAAGATGCTTCTCATCATCGGACTGATCATCTACACTTTTATCACTATGCTTGGTGGCAATCCGCTTGGAGATCGCTATGGATTCAGATACTGGAATGACCCTGGCGCCTGGAACTGGTTATACTACGACAATAAGACGGGCTATTTCCTCGGGTTCCTTCAATGTCTTATCCAGGCCAGTTTCACGATCGCTGGACCTGACTACGTCTCTATGGTATGCAGAAGTCCGGTCATTGCTCTGTCCATTGCTAACGTCAAGTAGGCTGCTGGCGAGGCTGAGAACCCACGTGTCATCATGCCAAAGGCCTACAATGCTGTGTTCTACCGTCTCACCGCTTTCTTCGTTCTCGGGAGTTTGGCAGTCGGCATCAATGTACCATTCGACGACCCGACTCTCATCGACGCCTTCGCGAATGCCGAGCCCGGCGCTGCAGCTTCTCCCTACGTCATTGGTATGATCCGACTCAAGATCCAAGTCCTGCCTGATATCGTCAACGCCTTAGTCCTCACCTCGGCCTTCAGCGCCGGTATCAGCTATCTCTACTGCTCGTCCCGCTGTCTGCTCGGTCTGGCTCTGGAAGGCAAAGCGCCCAAGATCTTCAGTCGCACTACCCGTAACGGCGTCCCTATTTACGCCGTCTGCTTCGTGCTTCTGATCAGCCTTCTCGCTTTCCTCCAGGTAGTGGAGAATACTGCAACTGTGCTAGGATGGTTTGTTGCCATCATCACGGCATCTCAGCTTATCAACTTCGCATGCATGTGCTTCACCTATATCCGCTGGTTCAACGCTCTCAAAGCACAAGGCATCGACCGCCGGACACTTCCGTACCGAGGATGGTTCCAGCCGTATGCGGCTTACACTGCCATGATCGGATGTTTGGTCATGACGGCGGTCGGCGGTTATCAAGTGTTCCTCGACGGTTACTGGGATACGGCTAGCGTAAGCATACCAATGCACAAAACCTGCATTGCCAGTGAACATTACTGACCGTTGGAATAGTTCATCTTCGCCTATTTCTCAGTGGCCCTGTTTCCAGTTCTGTTCTTCTCCTGGAAGGCTGTCAAGAAGACCAAGTGGAAGAAGCCGCACGAGATCGATCTCAAAGGCGAGGTTGAGGAGATCGAGCACTATACTGCGAACTTCGTGCCACAGCCCTCAAAGTCAGTTGTCTCTTCTGTCCACTGGCGTGCTTTCACTGACCTCTATGCAGGAATGCATTCGACAAGTGGTTCAATATCATCTTCGGCGGCGTCGACTACGACAAGGAGCTCGAACGTATGCGAGAGCAGGGCACGTTACCGGAAGGATACGTTGACAACTACGACAAGAAGGAGTAGCTTACTCCTCTCCTTATTAGAGGGACGCAAAAGGATATTAAAGCACTGGTGGATATGTCTGCGTTGACGATATCTCAATGTACGCATCTAGCTTCCCAAAAGCCACTCTGGCTAACACAAAATCAAACTCGTGGGTATCACTGGAATCCAAAAACCTTCGCACTTCACGCTGGACCCGCTACACAAAGTCATCGTACCCCATGTACCCTTCAAGGGCCACTTCGCTGTAGTTGTCAACCGCGCGTGCATAGTCGGGGTCCTCGCCAATGCTTTCCCGATCGGACTGATCAGCGTAAGGGTTCTCTTCCTCAGAATGGTAGTAGTCGTCCGGGTCGTCCTCCATCTCCGCATCCTCCTCTGCTGCCGCCTGGGCCTGGATCGGAGACTCCGGAGCAGGTGTCGATGTTGTGCTGGCGTTCTCCGCCGCTGCATCGGCAGCAGCTGCGTTCACCGGCTTCGGATATTGCGTTGTAACAACATCCGACAGAGCTGAGGGCGATGGACTTAGTGACTCTGTTCGCCGAATTGCTCCTGCAGCATTGGCGGAAGATGGAGTGGCAACATTACTCTGGCCACCTTTTGACGTCGGCGTCGCGCTACCACAAGTGCTCGTAGCACGAGAAGACTTCGCTTCGAAGATGTTGTTCAAAACGTGCCAATCGATGAGCTTTGAGTAGTTGGCGTTGCGTTTGTCCATCATGACATGAATACTATCGGCTGGCGTTTCGATAGGCGTGGTGGCTTCGGCGAGGGTAGTGCCATCTCCCATCTTGCTCCTCTTCTTTTTGGCACCGCCTTTGCCACCCTTTCTCTTCCCCTGTGGCTCCTTACCATTCTCCTTTGCGACCGACTCAACGATGGCCTTCTCCTGTTGGATGCGAAGCCAGTCAACATTATGGTGGACCCAAATCTGCTCCTTTACTCTCTGCTCGTTCTCGTTGAGCAAACAATTTTGCACTTCAGGGTCGTTGGCGAACTCGGCCTCGAGGTCCTCTGGTGTGAGTTCCTCGTCGCTTGTGTATTCGTTGACCCAAGTGATGCCCGCGGCTGCACGACGAGCTTTGGTTTCGCCGGCCGCAATCTGCTTTTGTAGGACGGCGAGTTGCTCGGCCTTGTCTAACGCTGCTTTGGCTTTTTTCTCTGCTTTTGCCTTCTCGATGTCGTCACGTGAGTTGATGATGTCTTCGTCGTTCAAGTTGTCGTTGATGTCATGCTCGAGCTGGTTTTCTTCTGTAAGCTCCTCCTCTGTAATGATGATAGGTTGTGGTGGGGCTCTCTTAGGCCGTCCTGGCCTGCGCCTTGGCTCCTCCGTTTGTTCTCGATCTTGATCCTCTCCTGCAGGCGTCTGCGTCCGCGCAGCAGGTAGTGCCGGGATGAGGAAGCCATCCGCGTCTCGTCGCGGCTCCTGCTGTGTGGGCGGAGGTGTGACCGGCTCTCCGGTGGCGGTCCGCTGTCTCTTGCGCCTTGCTTCATCATCGTCCTCGATCACCATTGCTGCAGATGCGGTTGAACCTTCCCTACTCGGCTGCTGAGAACCAAGGCCTGCGAGCTCGGCTGTGTTCCTCGCCATACTCGACTCTGCTCGCTTCCTCTTCAGGCTCTCGAACTTCATCTTCTTCAGTTCGGTCTCGTACAACACTGGCGGGTCTGCCTGATCTTTGAGGCGCACACCATACTCTCGGAACTGCTCCACTGTGAGTGATGCGGCTTTCAGTCGTCTGAACTCTGCAACTCTCTTCGCGATCGTGATGTCTGCAACCTTCGCAACATAAACAACTTCTCGAGTCGAGCGGCGGAAGTTGTTCATGCGAGCAGCAAGAATGATACAGGCACCGCACAGTCCAGCTGGGTGACGGCCTGTAACCATCCAGTCGCGCTTCATTCTGCGGACGATCTTGATAGCGTCCTCAGCTACCTGTCGGGTTGCGTCGGCGAATTCAAGCTTCCTGCAATATTTCATGACCAGTGACTCGACCTCGACCAAGTACTGCGTGCCCACGCCACCACCTTCGATGAGGTGAATGTCTTTGCACATATCTTTGTATACCTCGCCCAGCCGGAAGACGTTCATCTGCAGGAGCTCGGAGATGTCGATGAGCATGACTTGGTTGTCCCTTTGGCGACGGCAGGCAGCGTACAGACTAGCAGCTGCTACCTCATCGGTACGGCGTCCGGCGGAGAAGTTGCTCCTTGACGCAAGTGAGTAGATGTTGATAGCTTGATTTCTGGTCGTCTCCGGAATACCGAGGGCTGGGCAAAATTTCTCAAGAGCCCTGCGAGCGTTCCTCTCGACTTCCTGGGCGGTGTTTCGTTCGCCACCTCCACCGATACGCTGCATTGCTTGGCCCCCCGTGCCAGCGTGTCGAGCATGTTCGCCGATGTAGCCACCTTGAACAGTAGCCGCACCTCTCGAATCCTCCTGGAAAGTGACATCTGAGACGATGTCGGATCTGCTGATCTCGGCGAAGCAAGTGCGGCAGACAAGTCCTCCATGGATGTCGTCCTGCTCGATCTTCGGCTCATCGCAGCATTTGGGTTTCGTAACAGCGGTTGGAGGTGGCGTGGCTGGGGCCGGCTTTGAAGTTTGTTTTGATGTAGGATCCTTCAAGCCCTTCAACCTCCTTCGAGGAGGTGCAGGAGCCGGCATGTTGTTGGTATATCAATAGCGTGATTCACTTGGGGTCGTGTTGCAAGTTTTATACTGTTGTCCTCATGTTAGTCACACGTGTAAAGGCAGGCTGTGAGTAATGTCGGTGGATGGTCCGGCTGGCTTGATCTCTCTAGATGACTCGAGGGTGTGGTCCTATTGTTTTCAACACAGAGCAGTTCGGAGCTGGCGGTGGATATACTCTGCAGTCATAAAAAAAACCTGTCTAGCCCGGCGTAGTGCCGAAGTCAAGTGCTCTGGTGGGTCGGTTTTCAACGAGTCTTGGCATCAATCAGCAAAACCCACAGTTCGAATCCTCAATGCAAATTCACATCATTTGCGGAATTTCCATTCGACATCAAATTAATGAGCCTGGGAGATCCCTTTAAAAGACCAGATCGAACGCTGGATTTCACCACGGCTCAGACGGTGGCATAGTTGCAACCGTGGTGAACGAAACGACTGGAGTAATCAGTAATCACCCCTACGGCGTATCGAGTTTATCTATAAGATAGTATACACAACCTCAAACGACCCCCTACAACTCATCCCTCCCCCCCTCCTTCTTCCCACCACCCAGCACCTCACAAACCGCCGGCGTCCCTACCTCCAACCTATACACACACTTCTCCTCCTCCATAATCTTCCAAATCTCATTCTCCTCCGCACAAGCCAACACAATCGTACTCGACCTATTTGGCCCATTCCAACAATGCTGCCCACCCTCATGCTTCATCGCAATCCTCTCCCCACTCCCCAACCCCTTCCCATTCGCCGGCAAATCCTCATCAACCACAATCCTCTCGATCCTCACAAAATTCCCCATATTAGTGTGCGCGCCGCCCTTCTTCGCCTTCTGCGTCGTCTTCTCCATGAAGCACAGCTCGTAGGTGTACTCGCCGGCGTCGGTGGAGATGCAGGTGCCTTTGAGAGCGCGGAAGACGTCGTCAGGGCCGAAGTCCTTATCTAGGTCTTCGGTATGGGATTTCAGGTCTTTGCGTTGGGAGGTGAGGTCTTTTTCGGCGGTGGTGAAGCGGTTGCGGGCGTCGGTGACGGCTTTGCTTTCGGTGGCGGAGGCGCTGGAGGTGTCGGCGAGGATGCCGGATTCGATGAGGGTGACGCGGAGGTCGCGGAGGCGGGTGTCGAGCCAGGTGCGGATGGTGGGTGGGAGGTAGTTTTCGAATGCGTAGACTATGATGGATTAGTCCTGTTCTGGACGATCGAGGGTAGAGCAATACTCACGGACGTCTGTGTCGCTTTCGTCCTCCCCCTCGTACTCCTCCCAGTCGAGACCATTGTCCTTGTCAGACTTCGTCACCTCATCCAAGTCTCTGTCCCGAGCAGGCTCAACAACGGGGCCCTTATCACCAGCAGCGTACTCCTCCCAAGCTCGAACAGCACGCTTCACACCCTCGTCGTTGAAGTTGGGGTTGTAATCCTCCTTGAACGTCGTGAGAATATCCTCCAACTCCTGCACCCTATTCCGACTCGAGTCACGCTCCTCCCGTACCCTGATCAAGTTCTCCCTCAGCTCCTCCATCCTGTCCTTGGCCAGATCAACCAGCACACTCATCTTCCCTCCCTTCTTCCCAGACCCAGACTTGACAACCTTACCCTTCTCCTGCCTCTCCACATCTGCTAGCTCAGTCTCCAGACCTTTCAGCTTGATCTCCGCACCCTCAATCTGCGTACCAAGCGTCTGTATCCGATCTTCCACCTCCTTCCTCGATTTTGCTGCTTGTGCAACCATATCCTTCCGCTTCTTAGACGCGTTGGTCAGGCTCTTATGCCGCGCTTCGTCATGCTTCTTCCATTCCTTGCCAATGTCCTTGCACTTGTCCTCGCACTTCACACCTCCCACACCCTCCCATTCCTCGCTTCCATCGCAGCAAACCTCGTAGTCGCAGACGCCGTCGTTGACACTCGTGAACGGGACGTAGGAGGGTATGTGGCCCTTGTTCTTGCAGTAGAAGCCCGGTAGCGCTAACGTAGCATTGACGTTGTCTGGGGTCTGGGGAGAGTAGGAAGAGAGGTGTGCACAAGCTGAGGTGCCGGGCTCGTCCGAGCCGTCCTCGCAGTCGCAGTAGTCGTCGTTGACTCGGCCGAAGGGTATTTGAACGGTGGGTTTGGATATGCATGAGAAGGTGTTTGGATCTTTGTAGTATTTCGCGACTGCTAGATCGTTAGTACTGTACTTCGATCACTGTTGCATCTCCTGTTGCTGATTCTACAAACGTACATTCAGGTGACACTCCGCGAGGCCTGCTCTCCGCCGCATACGCCAGCGATGCGAGTTTGAGACATAGCAGAGCACCCAACGCCTTCGTCATGGTCGCATAAACGTTGGAAAGTGCATTCAATGTTTTCTGGGAAGCAGATCATATCTTCTGAACAGGTTGCCCTTTGCGGGGGTGGTCAACGCGCTTCTCCCTACACGAAGAACTTCTCTTCTCTTCTCTTCCTCCCGTTCCACTCCTGCCGCCACTTTCGATACCTGACATTCTCAGGACGCTCCCGGCCAATGAAGTGTAACATGAAACAACCAAAGGTCTTCCTTCACAGGAGACTCGCTATCTCGTGGCACGAACTATCAATGACATTTTGCCCAGTTTAGGGCACATGGCTTCTGCCACAAAGCATAACGCTTTTTCTACAGCGACTCAGATCAGCGTGACTAACACACCATACATTCTGGCTGCTTCATCTGAAAGGGCTAAGGTAGGTCGCGTCCATGTTGAATGCACACCGCGCCCTTCCTCGGGCGGATTGGTGCCTCGGACACCCGAAGATTCCGAGAAGCGCCATAGTTCCTGCTCTACTCTTTTATCACCACTCCTCTCTTCTTCCTTTCACTCTCTACGAGATGGCAACGAAACAGCCGTCAGATGGGAATATGCCTCCGGTAGCTCTATCTCAAGTCCACGAGCAGGCGCCGACCCCGGCCAAGTTCGCATGTACAACTTGTGCCCGGCGCAAGGTATGATACGTCGGATGCCATTGAGCCCAAGCGTAGCATGCTGACTGTTACAGGTGGGCTGTGACAGGACTACTCCACGATGCGGCAACTGCGTAAAACACCAAGCCGAGTGCCGCTACGAAGAGCCACAGCCATCCCAACGCCAACGAAAACGAAAACGAAAGGCAGACGTTGAACTGATAGCTCGCATTACCCAGCTAGAAGACTTGCTACGCCAGCATAATATCGATCCTGGACCTGGTCTCGACGTCAACGAGTTCACGCCGCAGTACAAGACTGAGGAGAAGCAGCTGACCATCCTCAGTGCAAAGCCTCCCCAGAAGCCACCACCATTCCCGTCTGAGAAGATCGCAGCGGAAAGCATTAATAGCGTCTCGAAGTCGAAGGTCTCGCATCTCCCATCCAAGTACTCGAATCTTCTCTTGACTGATATATACGCAGCTACCAAGCTTCTCACTATCTGACCTGTCATGCCTCAAGTTCATGACCAGCAGCGATCTCCTTTCATTCGACCCACTCGTATGCTCAAATCTGTTGTCGTCAAGCTCGAGTGCAGTGCAGCTACATCCCGAGCCTCGTCATATCTTCCGACTATGGCAGATCTTCACCGAACGAACCAATGCGATCATCAAGATCCTTCACGCACCGAGTGTTCAGCAGCGCATTCTAGATGCCAGCTGGAATCTTGAGGCATGTACGCCGTCTTTCCAAGCGCTTTTATTTGGAATATACCTGGCCGCGATTATAAGCATGACTGCATCTGACTGCCTCGTACACTTCGGCGAGGAGAAGAATGTGCTCATCCACCGCTACAGAGGCGGCGCGTGGCAGTCACTGTTAGCTGCCGGAATGCTTGAGACGCGGGAGCTTGAGGTGTTACAGGCATTGGTCATATTCCTGGTAAGTCACTATGAACCACAGGGCAGGATTGCTCCATCTAAAGACAATGCAGTCCTCAGACCCAAAGTCTGACTCGTTCACGACGCTATCTGCTCTCGCAGTCCGGATAGCACTCAAGATGGGCCTCGATCGGGAGAGCAAGTCAGTTTCTGTCTTTGAGCAGGAAATGCGCATTCGTCTTTGGTGGTATCTCTGTACGCAAGATGTGCTGGCTCTGTACTTCTTCGTGTCAAGAGACAGCCCCATCACCGACTCCATCCTCACTCCGAATGTCCGCCTTCCTCTAAATGTCAATGACGCAGAGCTGCACCCGGACATGGTCAAACTACCCACAGAGCACCCTCGAGCCACAGAGATGATGTACGTCCTTATGCGGTACGAGGGTGCGACCTTCGGGCGTCGGATGCGACAGAAACAAAAGGAGATCGGGCTAAAGCACTTCCCTTTCCATGAACTGAAGCAGCTGTTCGAGGAGAAGTACCTACGCCATGCCGACGTGAGCATTCCACTTCACGCAGCAGCGCAAGCCATGGCCCGGTATGCGATGGCTGGCATCCGCTATCGACTATCTCACTTCAACATTCCCGAAGGCAGCAAATCGGACGCCAGCATCTTCGACCAAGCAGTTGAATTACTGAAGCTGAACAAAGCGTGCAGTGACAATCACTTCGCCAAGCAGCTGCTATGGCACAACAACCCATCAGAACTCGATGCAGTCATTTACGTTCTCAGTAAACTGCGACAACGGCAGCAGGGAGAGCGGGTTACGCAGGCTTGGGAACTGGTAGTCCACTTCTGGAACGAGCACATCGACCCATTTCTGGAGGACAACTTTGTTGACCAAGGCAACTTCTTCGCCAGTCTAGCGGATCTGACGCTTGAAGCGTGGCGTGAGCGCAAGAAGCAGCTGATCGAGAGTCATGGTCCGACCATGGCAGAGCAGCTGACGCCGCCGTGTGTGGACCAGCTCAGGAAGATCAGACGGACGAAGAGCTTTGAGCTTCAAAGAGGTGCGGATGCAGTCGGTCTGCTCTATGATGAAGCAGATACCGCGGGATTGCCGTCGCATGGCCTGAATATCGATGGCATGTCTGATATGTATCAGTTTGGCAGCGACTTCATCTTCGATTTTGGGTTTTGGAGCGACTTTGCGCAGATGCCTGGCCTCTGAGAGCCGACAGAAGAGACGGACTCGAAGACGCTGGGAAGGTCGTGCTTTCCGAAGTAAGCAACTCGTGGCTACTTGCTCGGCATGCTGTAGCCATCTTGGAATACGGAAGGAAACCACGTAACACGGAGAACCATCATATTTCACTACATCATCACATCCAGCACTCTTGTAGCCTCACGACCACCACGCCACCCAGAGCCGGCTCTGATCTACGACCTACCGAAAGTCATCACTTCATCACTATATCCACTACATACAAAAACTCTCCTTCGGGAGCCTAAATGACGGATGCTCATCCAAATAGCCGCTTTCCTCGCGGGCTGCATCTGCATCCGCGCATGCCTACGTTCCCCGCCGCCACCTCGAGTCGTAGTGATTCGCGAACCGGAACGCCGTCACCATCACCACCACCGGAGCGCCCCTTAAGCGCCTTGACTCCCACGAACACGTTCGCATACAGTCGCAACGGTTCGATCGTGGCGGAGAACAATGCTTTAGCTGAAGAGTTGGCGCTGGAGCTGAGCTTCGCCGAAGCGTTGGCAGACGATGAGATGTCGAGTGACGATATTCTGGACCATGTTGAGACTTCTAAGAGAGGGAGCAGTGACGAAGATGAAGCTCGGGAGTACTCGCAGGCCGAGAGCGACCTCACGCCCAACATTACGCAGTCAGAGCCCGACCTCGATCGCTTCATGGACTCGGGCCGTATGCTTGCGCGTTCCACTTCCCAACGTACGACTAGGTCAGCGTCTATGTCTTCGACACCGTTGAGGAGCGCTCTAGCCAGGTCACCACCTCCAGGCGAAGACAAAGGAGCATACCATGGTAGCAAGAAGAGAGCGCACTTCGACGATGGCACAACAACTACCGATCCGGCGCCTTACCAAACGTGGCCGAAGCAGGTGCCTGCAGGAGATCACACTGCACAAGATCATCATGGCCTGGTGGAAAAGCTTGTGGATCAGCATCTGGCAACGCATCAACGGTCTGCTTCCGACGACCTCATATCGAACAGCTCACTTGACAATGCAGAGCTCACAGCTGCCATCGGAGTTTTTGAGGAAGTTGTAGAGGAGCTCGTCGAGGTCGTTGAGGAGCACGCAGAAGCGCACAATCAACTCACCAGTGTTGCTCGAGAGGTGGCTGATCTCATCTTCGAATCGCGGAACCAATCACGGGACTCAGATATCAATGACGGCAGCACGATTTCTGATATGCACGACGAGACTGTGGTGTTGCTGCCGAGGAGGGGCAGCACTGCAGATCTTGACGTTGACGAGAGTTGCATGGGCGACAGCAGTACCTCCGATGATGATTGCGAAACAGAAGAGGATGACAATGACGAAACTATTGGAAGCCAGCTGATCCGAACCAAACCAGAAGTCATTTTTATGACAGCAGAAGACGAGATCAGAAAGCCGGACCTGGAGACTATCCTCGAGGAAAGGAACTTCAGCACGGAGACTGTCCGGCCTTTGAGCAGCCGTACTTCGGATGTAGGGCTTGAGCGCCGCATGTCGAATCCGGAAGCAAATGCCGCATTTGGTGAAGAGCTGTTCGACCACCAACGTCGACTCTCCATGAGTGATGCTGCTCACGTATTGGGAAAGTTGAAGCTGCTGCAATTCTCAGCCAAAGCTGGACCAGCGGCACCTGCTGTCACAGCGGCACCTGCTGTCACAGCCTGCAGTGTGCGGGTTGCGGAACCAGCAAAGCTGGCTGAGATCTACGGATACATGGACGATGGTTACAGACATGAAGCCGGACCATCATGTTCGACCAAGACAGCGCAAACGGTACGCTCGGGCTCTGGTACGTTCCAGATTCTATAGGAAGAGCCTGTCACGCCAGGATCCAGCGGTGTCCTTACTTTCTGCGATCGTCCTGAGAACCCTGGTGTCTCTACACCCGTAGACGCTGGCAGCTTTCCAGCACCACCTAGTCCCATGCAAAAGGTCAAGACTAAGCTCGCGGTCTGGTCGTGGGCCAAGGAGCAAGGTTTAGAAGCGCAAGATTGTCAGCCTAGATGGATGGAATTGCTTGACCCTGATGGTGGTGCAACGCATCTGTCCCCTGCCAACCAAAGCCCGCAAGCAGAAGAGCGGCCTCTCACGCCGCCGAACTCCTCGCAACATACCAGCGTAGCCTGGCTTTCGCCAAGGTATCCCTTGTCGCCAGCAGCTGGCCCATCGCCGAGACGCTCGTCACCTCCCAGCCCATCGAACAAGGCCAGGTTTGTGTCGGAAGCCATTGAAGACGACGACGAGGAGCCGCTACTTGAGTTGAGAGCGAAGTCGACCCACTCTCGAACACCGGACAGCAAGAAGACGACGACACACGGCTACCTAGATATCGCTGTCCCACGCTACCACAGTGCACCTACATCTCCTAGCGAGCCTCCCACTGCATCGCTGCCGCGCCAACTTTCGAACCTGCCAATCGAAGAGACGCACTTTACGGCCCACCGCAATTCCGTCGATTTGATCCACGATCGAGAACGACACGAGGCGAAGGTCAATCACAACCTCATGAATGCCCAGGACAGCTACATTCTTACGAAGCCAAAGTTCGACGAGAGCTACCCACATAGCCTTCTCGGTGTCAGACCAGCTTGGATTCGAACGGGCATGATGACGCCCATCACCGATACATCGCCACCTGACGCTCGCAGGGCAGCTGGTGTGCGGACGATGGCTAAAGTTGGCAAGAGCGCAGCACAGGCGCAGGCACATCGACGCGTGGCGGAATTCGATGGAGATGAAGGGGAGCATTTGCGGTGATCGAGCAGTGGTCTTGAGGCGTTCGAATTGGCTTCCTAGGATATATAGCCTTTTGTCCATAGCTTTGACATCTCTCTTGTTCCTGAGCGCACTAGGCAGGATGCAGCTTGAATGTTTAAGGTACTTCAGTGGCTTCAACACCTTGCCGGCTTAAATCCTGTCCGAGTATTCCTACTCCTGGTATCTTAAACCCCCTTGTCCCAGTGAACTCCAAAGCACTAAGCATATCAAGCACCAACTTCCACCCCCTTCTTCCTCAGATCCGCCTTCGCCTCCTTAATCTGTCCCATCAATTCGTCATATGCATCGGGCACGTTGTTGAAGGTAAGGACACCGTAGCCTAGTTTGCCGAGAAGGAATGCGCCGAAGGAAACGAGGGCCCAGAAAGGGAGCTGTCCCGTGCCTGTCAGTCCTCTGCTGTCTGGCCAGAGTCGTAGGTACACGTACGTAAGGTATTATATCGTTGGTGATCTTTTCGGGTATGGGGAGGATGCCGACGAAGAAGATCATGTAGAGCTGGTGTTAGTGTTAGCGGGTTCGGTATAGAATTGACGGGGCGAGATGTACAGTAGAGACAATGGCGGACAGTTGGAGGGTCTTCTCTGCGCGTGTCATTGTTGCGGTCGAGGAGTCTTCGTATTCGATTTGAGGTGGTGTCTTGTCGAGACGTTGCCCAATCTCGAAAGTGCTGTGGCTGAGGACAGCCACAAGCCAAAAATGGCAGGTGCAGGTGCAGTCCAACGACGCGTGTTGCCAATAATGTTGAATGAATAAAGTCAGCTGTCAGGCAGGCTCGATGAAAACGTCTGTCTTGCTCGTATACGAAGGCAAGGTCAGATAGCCATGACTCCCAGCTCCTCAGCAGGCGACCTCGATCTTGGAGACCTTGAGAAAGCCCTCATAACCATCAGCTCTGGCCCAACACTGCCTCTGAATGAGACCGTCCAATCATTGAGATTACTAGCAGACGCGAGCAGACACGACGAGGAGATCCGCAAACGTCTAGGTGAAACCAAATCACTACAAGGACTAACGGCCATTGTCGGCTACGGCAACGACAATCCTCATGAAGTTGTAGACGCTGCACTACGATGCATCGGCAACGCCTGTATCGACAACGATACCGCTCGGGAGAATGTCACTGCCATTGGATTTGAATGGGCGGAGCGCCGTTTGAAGTGCGGGTTCTACGGTGAACTGGCCACCGCGGACTTGACCATCAAAGCTCTCTACAACATCTGCCTAGACTATGAGCCGGCGCAGCAACAATGCTTCCGCGATGATATCCATGCGGGACTTGTATTCCTATGCGAAGCTCACCCGGACTCGGAGCTCGAAGCTTATCCTTTACTATTCCAACTTCTTTTTTGGATCTGCAGCCACAGGGAAGCGTTGAAGGATGCAGCGCCCTTGGATGGTCATGGCACGCACGAATCGGCAATTGTGACCACTCTCCTTCGGCTACCAGCGATGTATAAGGAGCTTCTGGAGCCTGATGAATGGGCTATGCTCTACGAAACATGCCTGGTCTACCTGCGTGACACAGAGGTGCAGCAAGGTGTTGTGCAACGGAACGAAGCAAGCGAGGTCTGGAAGTTGCTGGTCTGCAATGAAGAGTTTGTGGACCCCTACCCTCAAGCGAGGGACGTAGAGGACGTGAAGCTGCTTATACCTATATCGACAAGTCTCATCTGGATTCTCTCGGACGTGGCTGCGCTGCCGGAATTCGCAAAGCACAATACCGTGAGATCATCGTGGATCGAAAGTAACGTCGTCCAGTGGATAGAAGTAGGCCCCGGCAGCTCCAACAACCGGCTCTATACTGCTGCCTGTCAGGTCTTGGGCAATGTGCTTTGGGCCACGAAAGCTCCAGAGGACTTTTCTTACTTGGTAGACGAGCGAGGTCTTCACGATGCTCTACTTCGCAACATGAATAGATTGGATGCAGAACTTCTTCATGCTAGTGCTGGTGTCGTTCTGCAGCTCGCACGCCCATCAGTCGAGCTGCGAGAGCGGATCGCAAGCAGTAAATGGGCTGAAGTGATGCTCGAGCATTTATGCAGACACGAGAACCCGCAAATTCAGCAGGACGGGATGAGGCTGCTCAGAGCACTCGGCCAAACAAATGCTGCGATCCAAACCCGGTTCGCAGAGCTGGCAAGGGAAGTCGTTGCCAATGCTTCAGCAGGCGCGGAGGCTGCAGATGCAGATACCTCCATGGCTGAGACACCAGGCTGAGTTTTCCAGCCTCTTCACCGCGCGATTTTCCCGGCGAATCGCCGCCTCGTCCAGAGATCGCCATGCTCCAGGTACTCCTGGCGCGTAACGACACGTTCCTTCAACACATCCTCATTCTGGGCCAATCTCGCGCCGCCAAGCCAGACATTCTTCACTGGATCCTGAGCCTGGGCCACTCTAACGATGTAGTCCTCGCTCACACGACTCCTCAGCTCCGACTCAAGGCGACCCATGAAGCCGGCGAATTTACTGCTCCCACCAACGACCAGGATGTTCGCCAGGAAAGGTTGCCAGAGCCCTTGCGGAAGGCTGTAGATCGACTGAAGAATGGTCGCTGGCAGACCTTCCTGCTGCATGCCGATATCCGAGGGAGTAAACAGCAGCTCCGAGACCGTGAAGCGCTCGTTGCCGATAGTGACGATGTGCTCTCGTGGTCCATCAAGCCCCAAGGCACGTGCCTTGCGACTGATTTTGGGATCGTGCTCCCTGAAGAAACCTCGCTTCACGGCTTCATAGTCCGGAAGTACATAATCGACTACGATGGACGTGTCAATCTCGCGTGGATCCTTGAGCCCGCCTTTCCAGACACGTTCGATGTCCGAGTTGAAGTCTTGGGAGATGAAGCAAACGTCCTCCTTGATTTCCTGGACGATCCAGTCTTCCTTCTGCACTTCTACGGTGCGGGTGAGGACTTCCTTGAGTCGGTTAGTAAGCGTTTTACCACCGATCTCTAGTCTGCGGCAGGAGGAGTGGAATGGTCGTCCTTGGTAGAGAGGGGTGACTGTGGTGTGGGAGTGGCCTACGTCTACGACCAGAAGACATTCGATCGGCACGCCGGACGCTGAGGTGGCCGTTGATGGAAATGGCGATGGGGCGTAAGCGTTAAATGCAGGCGCCATAGTGCGGTAGTAGCTGGCGAATTCGAACTCTTCGAAGACCATCTCGCCTGCATTACGTTGGAGCGCTGCTGGTGCGTTCGGTGACTCTGTCAGAACTAGATTTGTCTCGTGAGGATCGCACTGTTGCATATATTAGCTTTCGCAACGGACGCCCAGCTCTACATCAAGGCATACCTTCAACTTCGCCCTCCCATCAACAAAACTCCTTTCCCAAATCGCCTTCTCGCCTTCCCAATTCACCACAAACCCCCGCTCCACGGGCCTCCTAAATGCAAGTTCTCCAAAGTCCCAGCATTCGTCCAGAAGTTCCGGGCCAACATATGTTCGTTTGTCTCGTGTCGAGCGCGCGAGGCAGTTGGCGATAATCTGGCAGTCGTCCAAGTTGGGTTCCTGGTTTGTTTCGGTAGTGGCGGACGAGAATCCAGCTTTGATCGTGTGGGCGCCGTTGTCGACGATGAGAGTTCGTGGTGCTAGTGTGTTTCCGCTCGCAGGCGGTTGTGTTAAGGATTGTTTGCTGGCCATGATGAGTGTTTCTGGTAAGAGGTTTTGAGTTATTGATGTCGTGTATTCGAAAATCCCGATGCAGGGTTTTGTCTCATGTGCTCAGGCGATCGACTTCAACAACTGTGGATGTTCTCGAGATTCCGATCCAGAGTCATGCAACTGAAGTGCTTGGGAATTGTTCGACGCCCCAAAAACAGGACAAACGGTAGCGCCTTTTTGAATGAGCCAATAGATTCAGGATGTCCAAGGTCGCGCCTTCTCGAACTTCTGGAAGAAACAGGTGCCACTGCAGCGAGTGCGAAAGATGAAATCTGCTGGTCGTTCCCGGGAGAACAGTCGCGACAGCCAGCACCTCATTTTGCCTCGACCTAGCAGCCAATCTGTTCACCACCGACGGTTTTGCACCTTCTCGAGTCTGTCGAAGGCTCAAGCACTTTCTTCCTCAAGGAAAATTGAACATACGCTAGCGTCCTTTTGCAGCAGCCAATCGACCACAAGCTCGGCTTGGCAGCTCGGCGGACGTAATATAAGGCAGCAAGGCTGCACACCCGATTTCTTCCTTGATTGAAAATCGGGTGTGCGGGAGTACGCGCACTAGCGGCGGTCTCTAATCTGCCAATCACGTCGGTCTTATTTTCTTATTTATCTTATCAGCTCGGCACTTTCGATATGACTTGAGGTTTGGGCAACAACCAATAACATCGCAAAAGGTCGCGGCATAACAACATGGCCTCCGGCGTAGCGGACACGCGGGTGCTCAATGACCTGATCACGTCCACTCTGGCGCTGCTGAGCCAGTTCACGACATCGCTTGCAGAGTCAAATGCCACAGCCAGGACAACACAACTCATACCAGATCCACCAAACCCTTTGACTGTCTTGAGCGACTCTGCAAAATTGGTCAAGGCACATACGACCAAACTCAGTCTTCTGGCAATCAACAAGCCCTTCACACCGACCGCCATTACCAAGGTTCTACAGGAGCTGACGAGAACATGTCTTCCGGCAATGATGAGCTCTATCCAGATATGCGAGCAGGAGAAAGCGAGGTGGGGTAGCATGATGGGCAAAGAAGCACAGCTGAGAGTCAGGCGGGTGTTCAAGGAGATGGAGATGCTGCTGGGCGAGATTCAGGTGATCTCGAGTGGCGCCTTGACAACCGGACGGCGGGACAGCCTGAGCTCCACAGGTGTACTGTGGGAGAGTTGCGATGCTTTGATCGAGCTCGCCAGTCTTGGAATTGCTGGACTGGCACTGCAGAAGGCGCAGCAGTATCAAGAGACTATCAAGGATGCGATCGCTGAGCTACGGGAATGGAAGGAGGGCGAGGATATGGGGTCTGAAGGCTTCGGAGATCAGCTGGCTGACAGTGATGACGAAGGTGTCGATGGTGACAAGGACTCGATTGAGGACATATTCAACGCTGCCCACAGTATGCCTAAGGATCGGCCAGAGCTGGTAGCGCTGGTGGACGATGCGGAGAGCAAGTTAAAGAAGGTCGTGATCCTGTATCAGGCCTTCATCAAGAGGCGGATGGAGACGTTCAAGAGCACCGAAGGTCCGGAGGAGGACCAAAAGTTAGCAGTCGCGAGGTTCGACGACCTGATGTTGCATCTTAAGAGGATGCCGCACCAGGTCGATGAGATGGTTGGGAGCTTTTACGAGCTGAACGAGGCCGATGCGAAGGAGTCGCTGGATAAGATCGTCTCGGAGGCGAAGAAGGCATGCGAAGTGATGCACCCAGGCTGGAGTGGACAGGAAGACGAATTTACACCTTGGCTCAGGAAATGGTGTGACGCAGTCGGATGAATATTCATACACTACACGTACAACGCCTTCTTGTCCGGTTACTGCCCGCCTCGCTATCAATACAAGGTCCTGGTTATCCTATGGCCCTGGCCGACACCTTTTGTTGTTCCACAAGATTTTACAACGCAGCCATCACCAAACCCGCAAACCCGACCATCGCCATATTCGTCACAGCCGGCGCACCATTCCCAGTCGTCGAGCTCGATACCGCACCAGCCGACGCACTCTGTGTGTTCCCAGTCGTCCCAGCTGTTCCACCGGTGGTCGTCGCGGTTGTAGTAGTCGCAAGAGGGCTCTTGGTCCCAGTTGCAGCTACAGCTGCACAAGCATTCGTAGCCGTCACGGGCGTATATGTTTCGCTGCTGGAGGAGAGGGCAGCGACGCAGATATCGTTGGAAGCTTTCTGGACCTCTGTACACGAACATTAGCTCAGGCTTCCACTATCGGGTTAGTATTGAAGGGAGAGGCATACGCATCATCTCAGCCGCCGAGCATCCTCCATCCGTCCCTGCGTTGGCGCAGAGGCAGGGTATCGCGCTCTTCTGGATCGCCTTTGCGCCCTCTGTACATTGGCAGTAGTAATCCGTGGCACCGCAGCTGGTCTCGCCAATGGCGCGGAGGAAGCAGAGCTGTGCGCACGCCGGCAGGGCAGGTGTTTGTGCTGCTAGGACTGCGGTGGTTGCGAGTGGGAGGAAGGCTGCTAGAGTTGAGAACCTCATGTTTGCGTGCTGGACTGGCCGATATCCTGGAGGTTGTAGGAGGCAGAGTAACTCGAAAGTCTGTAGACGAACTCGAAAGTTGCTGATGGGTACGAGATAGCCGACTGTACCGCTTGTGCTCCTCGTTTACCCGGTTTCAAGATGCGAGAAGTAAGCGATCGTTTGTCACAGTGATTAAAAGTTCTGCGGCAGATCTGTGGGAAGTTGAGTCAGTGCTATAAAGTCGTATAGCGGCAACGCCTTTATTGATATACTTATACAACGGAGCGATCTGGCCGCCTGATCCTCGCCATTCAATGTGGGCGCTCTCTTCCTTCCGAACTCAACCTAATTGCATAGGTACCACGCACAGGTGCACAGCATGACCAGAACCGTGCTGTTTGTGCGACTCAATGGCTGCCCACCTTCCGCTGTTCGGGACCCGTATCCCGTCGTCGTGGCTTGGGCACAAGATTCCTTCCGATCCTGTAGGTCATCCAACCTGGTCTCACCTGACCGCCGACGATATCCACCAACAACCAGTCCGCCCTGCGCTCACGTGTCTGCCTGACCATGTATGTTCGCCAAAAACACATGGTTGTCCCTGCAGAAGATCAACGCAAGGATTGGTGGCGTCTACCCCTGCGCTACTGCTGTTTGGGAGCATCCCCAGATTTCTCCCGTCAGGCTGTCACACCAATTACCTGAATCACGACACCCGATATTTGCCCTCCCTTGCTCCAGACCAATACGAGGCAGAGAGCTCCACTGCGGTGTGATAGGCGTGAGAATTAGATACGATATGATGAATGGTAGCACAGAATACAATTGCCGCAGTGTGACCTGCCACTCTAGATACACTAAAGTCCCCAGCCAAACCAAACGCCAATGCTAGTCTACATACAGTCTATCGTGCCATCGACAAGTATAACACACTCCCACCTACGCATCCGCCCTAACAATCGTGCTCCCAGCCCTAGGTCTCGGCATCACCTCATCAGACTCATACTTCTCCCAATTAGCGAGAATATTCCCAATCCTCGGCGAGTTCGTCAGCTTATACACATCCTCAAAGTACTCCTTCGTAAGCTCGAACGGCTTGGCCGTGACGTTGGGAATGTACTTCCCGATCAGCTTGCTCGGGTCGATGCTCGTCTTGTTGATCTTCTTGAGGAGGAAAGACCGGAAAGGCTTGACGCCAGAGCGCAGGAAGGTGGAGTGGAAGGGCACGTCGATGCCTTTGAGCGGGATGGTGGCGAAGCCGCGCTGGAGGTCGATGGGCTTTGGCTTGGCTTCAGTCTGCTTTGCGCACTCTTTGATGATCTCGACGAGATGTTGCTTCACGTCTTCGATGCTCAAGGTTTTCATAAGCTCTTGGATGTCGACTTTCTGCGCTTTGAGGTAGTTGGTGACGTTTGTGAGGGTGTCGAGGGCGCGGAGGTCGCCGGCGCAGACGTATTGCATGTTGTGCACGTTCAGGTTGACGATCTCCAGAAGCCAGCCGGTCGTCTCGGCAATGTTCTCGACCACGTATTGCAGGGCTTGCTCGTTGAAGGTCTTGCTGATGCGGGATGGGTTGACGGCGCACATGGAGTAGTTGGAGCGGCCGAGCTCGTCGCGCTCGACGGCGACTTGCATGGTCAGACCACGGTAGAAGACGACAGCGACCAAGCTCTCGATTGGCATGACTTCAGCGAGGGCGGCAAGCGCACTGTACTCGCCAAGAGAGTGGCCAGCGAAGCTGCTGTCTCGCTGCACTATGCCCTTGACTCGCATGTCCTCGAACGAAGCCTTCTCCATAAGCGTCAGAGCAGGCTGTGTGAACTGAGTTGCCGAGAGCAGTCCAGTCGGGGAGCGGTAGGTGTATGAGGTGGTATCTTCCGTGATCTCCTTGAAGATCTTCTCCGACTTGATCGAGCCATCGGTAGCCACGGTCTCGAAGGTCATGGACATGTAGTTCTGGCGGATAGCCTTGCCACGAGGGCCACCAAAGTGAATGGTCAGCTCCTTCGGGTTGTTCTTGACGATGTTCGTGATAGCGAAGCCTAAATGGATTGTTAGCCAAGAGCACAACATCGACCAAGGCAGACGAGTGTTTACCATAGTTGTCCATGAAATGTTTATCAGCACGATCCCAGACCTCCCTCGCAACCTCACTCGAGTTGTACAGATCCATACCCATACCTTGCTCCTGCGAACCTTGGCCAGTGAACACGTACGCAGACACCGGTTGCTCGACCTCAGCCTCACCAAGCAGGACCTTCTCCTCATCCTCACCGTCACGCTTGCTAGCCTCAATCTTGATGATCTTACGACCAGCAATCATACCAACGTGCTGAAGCTTCACCTCCAGCGTATCGTCTGGTAGAACCATGCCAACGAGCGAGGCATGGAAGCTGCGCACACGGCCGACATTGTTCTCGGCTGCCCAGGTCTCCACCAAGCTGCGGACAGCAGCGCTGGAGTACATGCCGTGAGTGATGGTGCCAGGAAGGTTTGCGTACTTCGAGAAGACGCGAGAAACGTGAATGGGGTTGTAGTCACCAGACACGCGAGCGTATGTCTCGTTGGAGGAGGGCGCCTTCATGATCAAAGGAGTCTTGCCGTTGAGTGGGATAGGGTTCTCGAAGTTGACAGGCTGATCAATAGCAGCACCAGTGCGCTGCAGATAGTCCAGCACAGGGTTGCCGTACGACGCACCAGCCTCGTATTCGATGGACGCGATCTCAACGATTTCCTTGGTTGGCAGTTCGATTTCGACTTTACCGATCGTCTGCACCGAGGAGTAGACGTCCTTGTTCTTGTAGCGTACAAGCGTCTGGAGCTTGAACACGAGTGTCTGGTCAAGGAGGTCGATGTCTGTGTCTTCGAGCTTGAACCACTCCTTGGACTGCAAGATGGCGATGTCCTTGGTGCTGCTGATGTGGACTTGCATCGGCGTCTCGATCTTACGGTGGAAGGTATTTTCGAAGTCGGTGTATGCACCACGGTAGAGGAACTGACTGACCACTTCCATGATAGGCTGGCCATCGCGGGTAATGGTACCGCAGACCTCGACCATCTTGCCAGAGTCCTGGTTGATGACAGCGTTGACCTCGGCGGATGTGTCGAGAACATCATCCTTCATGATCGGAGTCGCGCCAGGCAGCATGCGGAAGCCATTCGACAAATGAACCAGCTTGAGTAAGTCGCCGTCGATCTTACGTGGGAAGATAGGCTTGGTGATGGCCTTCCAGCCAACAACGATAGCGAAGTCCATGGGTGCGTAGACCTCCTTGCCAGGACGGTCGACGAATGCCTCGCCGTTGTTGCCGACAGCGTGCACAAAGTCGTTAATGGCTTCACCCGTGACCGTAGCCCTGCCACCGTCGAACCTGCTAGTAACAGGCTTGTCGAATGGCACCTCTTCATCACCAAACCAGATCCTGTAGTAGAACTCCTTGATACGGTCGTTGCGCTGATCCATGATCTCCCTGATGGGTGCATAGCCGGTCTCTGGGTGATATGTGAACATCAAGGGAAGAGCAACTGGCTTTCCAGTGAAAGTGCGATGCTCGATCATCTTAAGTCCGATCACGTTCTTCGCGAGAGGTGCGACCTCAATGGTTTGAGTGTATTGGCTACCCTGTGCAGGCTCCTTGACACTGATGGTAGTCCGCTTGGGATCGTTGGGGTAGCCAATTTCGACCATCATGCCAGGAATGGGTGCAAATATGCGGCGCATGGGGTTGGTCTGGTACCGCTGTCCTTGCACAAAGACATCCGCGGTGAAGAAAGCATGTCGCCAAGTTCGGCCTCTGCCAGCGAGGATCTGCATCCACTTATCGGTATCGATCAATGGGGTGGTCGAAGAGGCCGAGACGCGGTAGATAGTCCTGTTCTCGATCTCAGAGACCGTGAGGCCTTCCGTGCTGATTTCGGCAGTGGGCTCGATGTCGACAAGCTTGCCACCAAAGTACTCGACAACTGGAATACGCTTCTCATCGCCAGCATACAGATCTCGCGTTAGGCTCTTGATGTGACCCAGGTGTACACCATCAAGGATTTCCTTGATTGGTTCATCGACCTTCGTGGAGTACTTTGCGGCCATTGGGCCTTGCAAGATGCAGACTCTGCCAACATCTTGATCGATGACGGCGGCAAGGTCTTCTGACTGCCACAGTGAGTCCTTCTTGAAGAAGAACTCGAAAGTATCGTCAAGGCAGGGAACAAACGGCGTCGGCTTCTGTCCACGGCGTTGGCACAGTAGCAAGAAGTGCTGGCAATCCTGAGCGTTGATAAGCTGGCTGTCAGCTTCCGGGTACTCCTCTTCAACCCTCTTGACGGTGCCGAAGGGGTCGTCAAGCTCAGTGTAATTCTGGATGATGGCCGCTTTGCCGTCACCAGAGGCGAAACGCTCCTCAATACGAAGGATAAAGTCGCCAGTCAGACGGGCCAAGGACTTGTCGATCCAGCGCTTCTCGGACTTGACGTACATCAGGTCGACCATACGGCGCAGGACTTCGACGTATGTCATGTCTTCCAGATCGACAGACTCGCCTGCCTTGTTTCGGCCGAACCATGGTTTCTGGAAGTCATCGTTGAGCTTCTGGATGATGTACTCTCGCTGTTTCTTGAGTTCCGGAACTCGCTTAGCCTTGTCCAAGCTGAAGATCTTCTGGTCCATCTCCGACCAGAACTTCACACCGCGAGTGGCAAGCTTGTGAATCGGCTCGCCCATCTCAGAGCGCACGGTGATGACACCACCGGCTGGTCCCTTGTACGTCTTCTCCCAGTCTTCATCCTCAAGGCCTGGAGCGTCCACGATGGCCTGCTTAGCCATAGTAGAGGTGTGGGCTTCTTTCGCCACCATGCAACGGCTGCCAAAGAGCACGCCGTCGAACGGCATCGGCGGGTAGCCGTACTTGCGAGCCCATGTTCCGTTGAGGTATGGGTAGGTGTCCTCTGCGCCACCGAATCCAGAACCAGCAAGGAGGACAATATTGGGCGATCTTCTGAGTCGGCTGTACATAGACAGAATCGGCTGGTGAAAATCTTCGAACGAGTGATGTCCACCTCCGCGACCACCGGTCCATTGCATCATGATTGGAAAGTTCGGGTTGGCCTTGGCAATGTTGATGACTTGCTGAATGGCCTCGACCGAGCCTGGCTTGAAGCCCATGTGCTTGATGCCGAGCGTTTCGATGTATTCGTTGGCGACTTCGATCGACGGCACGCCGGCGCCAATGGTCAGCCCTTCGATGGGCACACCCTCTGCACGTAGCCTGGCAATCATCGGTATTTGCCATGCCATCGCCCTCGGGCTCACATAGATCAGATTGATAGTGATACCACGCCCAGCTGGAATGGCTTTCTCAATCTTTGTGATCGCCGCAGTCATGCTCTTGTCGTCGTAGTACCCACCACCAGCAAGCTCGATTTCGTAGCCAGCCTGCATTGTGGCTGCGACAAAGTCCCATGGCACAGTACAAGGCGTCATACCAGCGACCATGACTGGCGGGAGACCGAGCATCCGGCTCATCTTCGTATCCACGAAAGTCTGCCCAACTGAGGTCCTTGCAAGCTTCGGTCCATACTCTTTCACCCAGTCTACCGCATACTTTACAGCATGATCGGCATCGCGGTCGAAGATCTCGGGCTTGTATCCAACCTCGACATTTGTGCCGTCCATAGTACCAGCCAGGATAACTCTCACGCCAGTACCATCCTTGTTGCGGTTGGTAAGAACACCAAGTCCAGAGATGCCACCTGGGCCAAAGTCCAAGATGTGTGTTGCATTCGGCATCACAGTGGCTTGCTCCCAATTGACCGTCTCTTTACAGATCATACGAACTAGAGAGGGCACAATGTTCTTCTCGTGCTTGTCACGGATATCCTCGCCAGTGTTGGTGTCATACACAGGCATGCCAAGATCATCTGCTCTTATCTGGACATCCTTCAAGTCGGTTTCGAGGTGGTGGATGGCATCGGTCAGGTATGGGCTGTGGAAGGGTGCTGTGATGGGCAAGAAACGGTTCACGA
The DNA here is from genome assembly GCA_033117895.1 of Extremus antarcticus. Taxonomy (NCBI): domain Eukaryota; kingdom Fungi; phylum Ascomycota; class Dothideomycetes; order Mycosphaerellales; family Extremaceae; genus Extremus; species Extremus antarcticus. The sequence goes on along the minus strand of JAWDJX010000034.1, from coordinate 15,321 downwards.
ACCGGACTTTCCGCTCAGTGAACGGTATGCGTGTCTGGTCGAGGCCAGTCGGCGCCTTGACCTTGCGAAGCTGCAAATTGAGGCCATACAAGGACATTGGTGGTCCAGTCACAACGAAGTTCCTCGCACTGTTGACCAGCGAGATGCCAATATGGCGCTCCTTGGGAAGGTGCTCGTTGGTTGTGTCGATGTGCTTTTGCACGGCAGACCTGGGGAGGTCGCGGAGTGAAAGCATAGGGGTGGGTGAGCCTTCGCCATTGTCGATCGAGTCTTGGAGGATGTTGGGAGAGAGCGAAGTCCGTGGGTAGGCTTGTTGACTGCGAGCACCAATCCAGAACAGGATGGTGAGCGCGTCACGAGCAGCTTTGTCGAAAGCACCCCAGTTGCCAGAGGCGGCGATCGCAGCAGCAGTCACCACACCCTGCGAGTGACCGGTGGTACCTGCGAGCCTCTCACGAACGTGGCCCGGATGTGTGCCGAGTACTCGACATGTGACCACGTACTGTGCGAGCTGTGTGAGGCCGATAAGAGGAAAGCTGACCGGCGCAGAGACAAGGTAGTCGAGGTCTGGTTGAGTTTCTGGATGATTCAGCCATCGCAGGATATCGAGGCCCTTTGCATAAAGCTTCTCAGCTTGAGAGTCGCGCGCCAAAACCTGAAGATGTGCTGCCGCTGTTGCAATAAAGTCCTCAACAAGTGACGGATATGTGGTGTAGATCTCTCGCAGCTCTTCGAAGTATTCTTCAATGTTTCCCTGCCCGCCGAAAACAGCATACACAAAAGCGTTCTCGTCTGCGGCCTCTCGAAGCAGAGCAGATTCATGAGCTCTAATCGGTCGCTGCGCTGCAGCTCGAGCGGCGTAGTAGGAGCGGACAGTAATCAGCTTCTTCTGTACAATGCCAGGCAGATTCGCAGCAATGGCGTGAACCTCGTTTCCTCGCAAGAAAGCTCTTTCGAACTCGGTGGTCAGGATCTTGAGCACTTCGATGTACGATTCTGGATCGTCGCCGTCGTCTACCTCCCGAGCAACGAAGCCGAGGTAGCGAGCGACAAGCTCCGTGATCGATGAAGGCTCCTCATCTTGAGCGAGTTCGTCGGTGGGTGCTGGGAGGGAAGCGAGGAAGGCATCTCTCAGCTGATTGGCGTTGAAATGGAGCGCGGTGGGTATTAAAAAGGTGAAGTCGAGGCTTCCATGCTGTAAAGTGAGCGGTCTCGAGACTGCAGATGACCGCGGTGTACTGATTCCAGTCTGAGTACCCCCGGCGGAGTACATCCTGCTGGGTGTTGCGGTGTCGCCGGACTCGGAGTCGAAGTGCACGCTGCCATTGGTCGTAAGCCTTTGCAGCTGAGGTCGGTTTGCCATTGCGGATAGGATGCTGTTTGAAAGAGGTGCGGGAAGTGTAGAAACCGATCACTCACTCGTATGAAGTTTGCCTGGTCCTAGCTCTCGTTCACCCAGCAAAGCTCGGACTGAACTTTTTCCAGACGATTGATATGACGACGGTGGAAGCAACAACTGTCGCTGAGCGGGGTACAAAGGAAGGTGTAGGTTGGTAATCGAGGGAGGAGCTGGAGGTCAGGTTGGAGGTCAGAGTATGGGACTGCCGGTGCGATAACGATCGCAACACCTACCACAGTACAGGCGGAAGTCGTCGAGTCTGTATTATTGATGGACGTTGAATTTGGCGTCGCCTTACCCCATAGACGCTAGCTCAAGCTAGTTGAGACGCTATCTGAGCTCACCTGCAGGACCAACCCTCGAATGTACCTTTTTTCGTTAGTTGCCTTCGAACCCGCACGGAAGACATTGAGACCAGCTGGCAAACTACGGACGCGGTAGTCGTCTACAACCCGACCTGCCCTTGCATGTGTTCACTAATCTTGCAGCGTGGTCCTTCCATCGAGTTCAATCGCAGCTCATATGACGCGGTTTAAGCTTTTTCCATGAGCTGCCGCTAGTTCTAAAGATTTGAGCCGGGTCGACTCGCCGACGAAGCTCCCATCCCGAGTCCTCACCAACTCACAAAACCATTCAACACGAGAAAGCCCGCATCTCACTACAGCACCCCTTGTCGCGTGCGAGCTGGCTGATCGAACTCGCCTTCAAATCACGCACTTCTCCATTCACCCACAATCCTAACATTGGAACTACTCTTTTCTCCTGCCTCTTCAGTACACACTTCAGGTGGCCTTCCTCCTCAGGTCCACCAGTACATGGTTTCATGAACAACTAGACCCACGTTCATTACATCTGCGCATATACCCTTGAACTCTCGCACCTCACACAGCTCGTACACCACGACGATGCGCCCCGAAGTCGAACAGGAATTGGCCCACACGCTCCTCGTGGAACTGCTCGCATACCAATTCGCATCTCCCGTCAGATGGATCGAAACGCAGGATGTTATTCTCGGCGAGAAGACCACGGAGCGGATAGTGGAAATTGGTCCGGCAGACACCCTCGGTGGAATGGCGAAGCGGACGCTCGCAGCAAAATATGAGGCATATGATGCTGCGAGATCGGTGCAACGCCAGATCCTTTGCTACAACAAGGACGCCAAAGACATTTACTACGATGTAGACCCAGTAGAGGACGAGCCTGAGGCGGCGGCACCGAGTGGAGGGGATGCAGCTCCTGCTTCTTCTTCAGCACCAGCTTCATCGGCTCCTGCAGCAGCTGCACCAGCACCGAGCTCAGGACCCGTGGCAGCTGTGGCAGATGCGCCAGTCGGCGCCGTCGACATCCTCCGAACGCTTGTAGCCCAAAAGCTGAAGAAGCCACTGCAAGACATCCCTCTCAGCAAAGCCATCAAAGACCTCGTAGGAGGTAAGTGCCTTGCACGTAACACTTGTAGATGTCAGCTAATTAGGTCCCAGGCAAATCAACACTCCAAAATGAGATCCTCGGCGACCTTGGGAAGGAATTCGGCTCGACACCTGAAAAGCCGGAAGACACACCCCTTGATGAGCTTGGAGCGGCAATGCAGGCTACCTTCAATGGTCAGCTTGGCAAGCAATCCACGTCTCTGATCGCACGTATGGTGTCTTCGAAGATGCCGGGAGGTTTCAACATCACAGCAGTCAGGAAGCATCTCGAGACGAGGTGGGGTCTGGGCTCCGGACGACAAGACGGCGTGCTTCTTCTGGCAATGACCATGGAGCCGGCCGCACGTCTGGGATCAGAGAACGATGCGAAAGCGTTCTTGGACGATGTAGCACAAAAATACGCCTCGCAGGCCGGCATCTCGCTTTCATCTGGAGCTGCTGGAGGTGACGCTGGCGCTGGAGCAGGCGGCATGATGATGGACCCTGCTGCCATTGACGCACTCACTAAGGACCAAAGAGCACTATTCAAGTCACAGCTTGAGCTGTTCGCTCGGTACCTGAAGATGGATCTTCGAGCTGGCGATAAAGCTGCTCTCACCAGCAAGGAGCACGAGTCGGCACTGCAAGCTCAACTGGATCTATGGACAACGGAGCATGGCGAATTCTATGCAGACGGCATCAAGCCTTCCTTCAGCCCGCTCAAGGCTCGTGTGTACGACTCTTCGTGGAATTGGGCACGGCAAGACGCGCTCACCATGTACTACGACATCATCTTTGGTCGCCTGAAGGCTGTTGATCGTGAGATCGTCAGCCGTTGCATCCTCATCATGAACAGATCGAACCCGGCTCTCCTAGACTTCATGCAATACCACATCGACCACTGCCCTACAGAACGAGGTGAAACATACCAGCTTGCCAAGATGCTTGGTGAACAACTCATCGACAACTGCAGAGATGTCCTTGGCGAATCACCGGTCTATAAGGACGTAGCTGTACCTACTGCTCCACATCTCGAGATCGATGCCCGTGGCAACATGAACTACGAGGAAGTGCCCCGTTCCAGCATCCGAAAACTGGAGCACTACGTGACCGAGATGGCAGAGGGCGGCAAGATTTCCGAATACGGCAACCGAACGAAGGTCCAGAACGACCTACAGCGTGTCTATAAACTGATCAAACAACAACACAAGCTTTCAAAGTCTTCCCAACTGGAGATCAAGCAGCTCTACTCGAACATTGTTCGCTCGTTGTCCATGAATGAAGGACAGATCATGCCAACAGAGAACGGCAAGACAAACGGCACTACCGTCAAGCCCAAGGCCGGCCGCAACGGACGTGTGAACGGCTCGGTCGGCTCGATCAAGCAAGGCAAAGTCGAGACCGTGCCTTTCTTACATCTCAAGCGCAAGGAGCCTCACGGCTGGGAGTACAGCAAGAAGCTTACTGGCATCTACCTCGATGGTCTGGAGCAGGCTGCCCGAGCTGGTGTGACATTCCAAAACAAGAACGTCCTCATGACTGGTGCTGGAGCTGGTTCCATCGGTGCTGACGTTCTTCAAGGCCTCATCAGTGGTGGCGCGAAGGTGCTCGTCACGACCTCGCGCTTCTCTCGTGAAGTTACCGAGTACTACCAGGCCATGTACGCTCGCTATGGCGCTCGTGGCTCACAGCTTGTCGTCGTGCCATTTAACCAGGGCAGTCAGCAGGATGTCACGGCGCTCATTGAGTACATCTACGACGAGAAGAAGGGCTTGGGCTGGGATCTGGACTACATTGTTCCCTTCGCTGCCATTCCCGAGAATGGCCGTGAGATCGACAGCATCGACAGCAAGTCCGAGCTTGCCCACCGCATCATGCTTACGAACCTCCTCCGCATGCTCGGTGCCGTCAAGTCGCAAAAGGCCGCCCGCGGCTTTGAGACTCGTCCAGCTCAGGTCATCCTCCCGCTTTCTCCCAATCACGGCACCTTCGGTAACGATGGTCTCTACTCTGAGTCCAAGCTTGCTCTCGAGACACTGTTCAACAGGTGGCACTCGGAGAGCTGGGGTAACTTCCTCACCATCTGCGGCGCAGTCATCGGCTGGACTCGTGGCACTGGCCTGATGGGTGGCAACAATGTTGTCGCCGAAGGTGTAGAGAAGTACGGCGTGCGGACCTTCTCCCAGCAGGAGATGGCCTTCAACTTGCTCGGCCTTATGGCCCCCGCAATTTCCAACCTTTGCCAGCAAGAGCCAGTGTTCGCTGATCTCAACGGTGGTCTGCAATTCTTGCCCAACCTGAAGGACCTCATGACGAGGCTCAGGAAGGAGATCACCGAGTCGGCCGAGATTCGCAAGGCTGTTACACGGGAGAACGCCGTCGAGAACAAGGTCATCAACGGCGAGGACAGCGAGGCGCTCTACAAGACCGTCAAGGTTGACAAGCGTGCCAACATGAAGTTCGACTTCCCCAACCTTCCTGACTGGAAGACGGAAGTCGAGCCTCTCAACGGCGACCTCAAGGGCATGGTTGACCTTGAGAAGGTCGTTGTTGTCACTGGCTTCGCTGAGATCGGTCCTCTGGGTAATTCGAGGACCCGATGGGAGATGGAAGCCTATGGCGAGTTCTCGCTCGAAGGCTGCATCGAGATGGCATGGTTGATGGGCCTCATCAAGAACCACAACGGTCCACTCAAGGGCAAGAGCTACTCCGGCTGGGTCGACGCCAAGTCTGGAGACCCTGTTGATGACAAGGATGTCAAGAACAAGTACGAAAAGTTCATTCTTGAGCACTCTGGCATCCGCCTCATTGAGCCGGAGCTGTTTAACGGCTACGATCCGAACAAGAAGCAACTGCTCCAGGAGATCCAGATCGAGGAGGACCTTGACCCATTCGAGGCTTCCAAGGAGACTGCTGACGAATTCAAGCGCGAGCATGGCGACAAGGTTGAGGTGTTCGAGCTTGAGTCTGGTGAATACCAGGTTCGCTTGAAGAAGAACGCCACACTTCTCATCCCGAAGGCGCTTCGCTTCGATCGTCTGGTCGCTGGTCAGATCCCCACCGGATGGGATGCCAAACGCTACGGTGTGCCAGACGACATTATCTCGCAAGTCGACCCCGTCACTCTGTACGTCTTGGTCTCGACCGCCGAGTGCCTGCTATCATCTGGTATTACCGACCCGTACGAGTTCTACAAGTACGTGCACATCTCGGAAGTCGGCAACTGCATTGGCTCTGGTATTGGTGGTACAACTGCCCTGCGTGGCATGTACAAAGACCGCTTCCTCGACAAGCCGCTTCAGAAGGATATCCTCCAGGAGTCTTTCATCAACACTATGAGCGCTTGGGTGAACATGCTGTTGATGTCCTCCACCGGTCCCATCAGGACACCTGTTGGTGCTTGTGCTACCGCTGTGGAATCCATCGACATTGGCTACGACTGCATTGTTGAGGGCAAGGCTCGCATGTGCTTCGTCGGTGGCTTCGACGATTTCCAGGAGGAAGGCTCGTACGAGTTCGCCAATATGAAGGCCACTAGCAATGCCGAAGATGAGTTCGCACATGGCCGTACACCAAAGGAGATGTCTCGCCCAACCACAACGACCCGTAATGGCTTCATGGAGTCGCAAGGCTGCGGTATGCAAGTCATCATGGACGCGAAGCTGGCTCTCGATATGGGGGTTCCGATCTACGGTATCCTTGGTTTCACCGCCACTGCTACTGACAAGATCGGACGCTCTGTGCCAGCTCCTGGGCAGGGTGTGCTTACTACTGCACGTGAGCAAGTCTCGAAGTTCCCGTCGCCACTTCTGGACATCAAGTACCGGAAGAGGCAGATGGATCTTCGCCGCAAGATGATCAAGAACTGGCAGGAGAGCGAGCTTATGTACCTGCAGGAGGAAGTGCAGGCCATGAAGCAGCAAGGCGCCGAGTTCAGCGAGAGCGAGTATATGGAGGACCGCGCTGCTCACATCGAACGCGAGGCGCGGAGACAGGAGAAGGACGCGCTCAACAGCCTGGGCAATAACTTCTGGAAGCATGATTCTCGTATTGCTCCGCTCCGCGGCGCCCTCGCGACATGGGGCCTCACGATCGACGATCTTGGTGTCGCCTCTTTCCACGGTACCTCGACCGTCGCCAACGACAAGAACGAGTCCGATGTGCTCTGCCAGCAGATGAAGCATCTCGGCCGAGAGAAGGGCAACGCCTTGATGGGTGTCTTCCAGAAGTACCTGACAGGTCATCCCAAGGGTGCTGCCGGCGCCTTCATGTTCAACGGTGCTCTGCAAATCCTCAACACCGGTCTCGTACCCGGCAACAGGAATGCAGACAACATCGACAAAGTCATGGAGAAGTTCGACTACATCGTCTACCCTAGCCAAAGCATCCAGACCGACGGCATCAAGGCATTCTCCGTCACCTCCTTCGGTTTCGGCCAGAAGGGCGCCCAGGCCATTGGCATCCACCCCAAGTACCTCTACGCCGCGCTCGACCACGCACAGTTCGCTACATACAAGCAGAAGGTCGAGGCACGACAGAAGAAGGCTTACCGCTACTTCCACGACGGTCTCATCAACAACACCATGTTCCGCGCCAAGAACAAGTCGCCGTACGAAGATGCACAGCAGAGCCAGGTCTTCCTCAACCCCGACGCGCGCGTCACGAAGGACAGCAAGAGCTCTGACCTCACATACCCGACGCAGCCGACGAAGAAGCCGCAGTCGCAGAGCACGACGGATATGGTGGAGAGTCTGATGAAGGTTAATGCCTCGTCAAATTCGAACCCAGGTGTTGACATCGAGAGCATTGATGCGATCGATATCCACAACGACACGTTCGTCGAGCGGAACTTCACGCAAGGTGAGATCGAGTATTGTCGTCAAGCGCCGAATCCGCAGGCGAGCTTCACGGGCAAGTGGAGTGCGAAGGAGGCTGTGTTCAAGAGTTTGAAGGTGGAGGGCAAGGGTGCTGGGGCTGCGCTGAAGGATCTCGAGATTAAGAATGATGAGAGTGGTGCGCCGACTGTTACTGTGAGTATCGTTCCTCTGCGTGCTCGGTGATCGATTACTGACGATATTCTAGTTGTACGGCGATGCAAAGGCAGCGGCGGATAAGGCTGGCGTCAAGTCGACGACTGTGAGCATTAGCCATAGCGATGCGCAGGTGATTGCGGTTGCTATCTCGTCCTTTTGAGGGTGATGGGGTGTGTGTGGAAGTATTGTAGCATAGATTGAAGACTTCTTGTAGCTACTATTTGCGCTGAGATGGCGTATGTTGGTGAAGTTAGAGAGTAATCATTTGTGCAGATGGTAGATTAATGCATCGCAACTACGCGTTGTCCTTCAATGTCTCTCTCGCATTCACATGTTTTCATCAAGGCCGGATTTGTAGTGTAAATGTCGAGCCATAGGAGGTAGGTAGTGCCGGGGCGAATAATCCGACACAGCAACCACAGCGCACGGGCTCTGTTTACAAACCTTGATGAAGTTGGCATGGCATGGATGTACATCTTCTCACATCGCATACCACTTTCTCTTTTACATTTTGCATACGATCACAAGCAGCATGTCAAGGAACACGGGCGAGTCACCCATGGACTTTGAGTGGGGGAACGGCACAGGAGCAATCGACGGACGTTCACCTTTCGCGCAAGTGAGCTCGAATGCGCAGAGATTCCCGCAGAGCGCCTCAAAGAAGAGTGAGCAATACGCTGGCGGTACTGGCTTTGCTTCTGGGCGGACACTGATGGGTGGCCAAGGGACACACAGTGCCTACGACTCACCATCGAAACTACGGACTATGGGCTCTTCACCAAGCAAGCCTCTTCCTCCGACTCCAGCATTCAATACGCTCTTCAACACACCGCGCAAACCACGACCGGAGGTAGACGACTCTTCTGCTGGCGAGACACCGAGATCACCTGAGCGCGGGAACGATAGTGATGCTACACCAGATATCGTCAACAACAGATCAGCGCTCACGATGTTCGACAACGCCAGCGCGCCTGCAATAGCTGGAGCAGAACAAGGACGTCGCAGTCCTACGAAGGAGAGGCCGCAGCCAGATAGGAGAGACAGTATGATATGGAGACTAGTGGCGAAAACAAAGAACACATTCCACAGCCCGGGACGAGGTGAACTGCCACGCTCAGAACACACCGGCGCGATCGAGAAGAAGCGAGCAAAGAAGCGGAAGCGAGACGTGGACCGTAGAGTCGCGCGACGGAGACGGCATAGCATGTCGGATTCTGGAGACGAACAGGACCAACCACCGAAGAGCCCACGCAAGCGGAGCGGACACAACCCTCCACCCGAGAAGGAACCGCACTGGATCAGCAATCTCTTCACATTCATCGGCCAGCACCCTTCGGTCCCGCATATCCTCTCCTACTACGCGCAGTTCATGTTCAACGTCTTCCTGCTCGGATGCTGCGGCTACCTCATCTACTGCTTCTGGTCGGCTGTTCAAGGAGATGTCGACAAGAAGTCCTACGAAGCGATTGCGGATGTGCTTGCGGATATGGCGCGCTGCGCGAACGACTATGAGAAGAATAATTGTGCTCCGGCGACAAGGATGCCTGCTCTGGAGGTGATGTGTCAGGCGTGGGACAAGTGCATGAAGCGCGATCCGAACAAGATTGGCAGGGCGAGGGTGTCGGCGCATACCTTCGCTGAGATCTTCAACTCGTTCGTGGAGCCGATTAGTTGGAAGGCGATGGCGTTTACGACGATACTTGTGTTTGGGTGTTTTGGAATTTCGAATATGGTGAGTCGATATCGACAACGACATGAATTTGTGGATCGTCCTGCTAACGAGACCTTCTCTTCAGGCATTTGGTTTCTTCCGCAACAAGGCTCAGCAATTTCAACCGCCCAACTACGGGTATGGATATGGCTACAATGGACCTCCACCGCCTACACCGCAGCGCACGTTCAGCGGGCAGGATGGTCAGTTCTACCCTGGGACGCCGTGGCATATGCCTCCGCCGGGGTTGGGCTTTGAGCCGCAGCCTTCTGGTGGGTATGGGCAGATTGAAGGGGGTGGGAGTCCGGTGAGGCGACTTGTGTACAATCAATGATTCTCGATCGGCATTCTTGGCGTTAAGGAAGTGTTGGAAGCAACAGTGCCATGCATTTTGGAAAACCGTTACGATCTCGCACGAAGGGGCGACGGATGTGCATACAGGATAGGCTCTGCGGTTGTGCAGGATGTCTCTTGATACCGGAACGAGTAGACCTCAAGCTTTGAACATCATCTTCGTTGGTCTCTTGAACAGCTCCTTCCCAGCAACAAGGCACTGGGTTTCATAAAATCATAAAAGTGAAAGCCACGATGTTTCGCCGCAGCCACATTCAGTAGTATCAGATGGAGGTTCCAGCCAATCAGAGCTCTTGTAAAGCTGATGACCACGTTCTTGCCTCAATCTGCAGAGATCGAACACATGACGAGCCATCAGATAGCAGGAGCAAACAGAATATAAGGAAACATCTCGTGGTTTCAATCCTTCCTCGTTACACCAACATCAAAGACAATCGATTCACCCCTTCGATTCATTACTCGAGACTACCTTGAACCAACGACCAACCAATCATCAACCAACGTCAACATGTCTGCACCAACTGCTGCGGTACCTCAGACCTGCTGCGGTCGTGAGGGAGGATGCATTTGCGCGAAGGAGGCGACGTGTAAGTGCTAAATCAGAACACGGCCTCCTATTCACCATATGCTGATATGCAACCTAGGCTCTTGCGGCAAGCAGCCAGCCCTCCACTGCAACTGCGAGAAGGCTCAGACTGAGAACGTCACTGGTGGTGCTCGTTGCTCGTGCAGTAAGTCATATATCGATCTCTCAAACCCCTCTCACCGATACCAACAATTAGCAACCAGACCAGAGGCCTGTCGGTGAATGCACCTGCACCCGCTCTGCGACGGAGAACAAGCAGCCGGGCGGCTCGACCTGCTCGTGTGGCAAGAGGTCTGCTGGTGAGTAATACCTTGTGTGGCGAAGAGTGACAATGGATGATTGCTGACGATATCTAGACTCCTGCACCTGTGGCGGAACCGAGGCCGGCAAGTCTTCGGACCTCGAGACCGACTTCACCACGAAGGCATGAGCAACCAAGCCCGGGCAAGTGAGGAGGACTCTTGGGCTGGATTTGACGTGGGATGGGTTGACGTTGAAGACGACGGAGTTAGGAGTCTGCTGAAAGCTGGTAATGTACCAGATAGCTAGCAGGTCTCGGAGACTAGCAGTATGAGAAACGATGAAGAATGTTTCATGACAGTCTTGTGCCTCTCTGTTTCTCTTGGTAAAGCTCGAGCACCAACCACAGCAACCAAAACCTTTAATGGGGAGTGTGCATGAGCGACCCTTGAAACGGAAACACCCGAAGCCACCAACCACCACCTCCATATGGGCTGCTGGTACATGTACTTCTACTCTACTTTCACAGTGTCAACGACCCTCGACGTCTTCGCAACCGCCAGTCTGTCTTCGCCACAGTCCATGCTTCATCCAATGTTATCGTCGAGGTGGCGGGAAACTCGTCAGATGAGAAGCTGAACTGCAGCGGCGCGCACCACCTCAACCGCGAATGCTCGAACTTGGAGAGTGCGAGTAGATCGCTGCGGACAGACATCGCAGTAGCTTCTTCTGGTAGCCCTGCGGATCTTCCGGCCCTGGAGCACTCGGCAAGATGGCGTCCGCGGCGGCGGCGATGTTCAACAGGGGGGGCAGCGGGCCGAACAAGGAGAACAGCATGAGGGGACTGGTCTCATTCATAGCCGACCTTCGTAATGCGAGGGCACGAGAGCTGGAAGAAAAGCGCATCAACAAGGAGTTGGCGAATATACGGCAGAAGTTTAAGCAGGGCAGTATGACGGGGTACGACAAGAAGAAGTATGTCTGCAAGCTGCTCTATATCTATATCCTGGGATGGAACGTCGACTTCGGACATACGGAGGCTGTGAAGTTGATCTCTGCGACAAAGTACTCCGAGAAACAGATTGGATATTTGGCTGTGACGCTCTTCCTGCATGAGGATCATGAGTTGCTGCCTTTGGCCATCAACAGCATACGGAAGGACCTTCACGATTACAACGAGCTGAACAACTGCCTTGCTCTTCATGCGATTGCAAATGTCGGAAGTAAGGAGATGGGAGAGTCGCTTTGCGACGATGTCCACAGGCTACTGATCTCGCCAACCTCGAAGCCATTCGTCAAGAAGAAGGCAGCCCTGACGATGCTAAGACTGTATCGCAAGGTGCCGAGTATAGTGCAGCCGGAATGGGCGGAACGGATCATTGCGATCATGGACGACCCAGATATGGGGGTTGCTCTTTCTGTGACATCTCTGATCATGACTATAGCACAGGACGACCCGGATGCTTACAGGGGCAGCTATGTCAAGGCCGCCAACCGCTTGCGGAAGATCGTCATCGACCACCAGTACTCTGGCGACTACGTCTACTACAAGGTTCCTTGCCCTTGGCTTCAGTGCAAGCTTTTACGACTACTTCAATACTTTCCTCCTTCAGAAGACACGCACATCAGGCAGCTCATGCGACACTCACTTCGAGCGATCCTTGACGCTGCGATGGAGATGCCGAAGAACGTACAGCAGAACAACGCTCAGAACGCAGTGCTATTCGAGGCCATCAATCTTATCATCCACCTCGATACGGAGCACGATCTCATGGTGCACATCTCTACTAAACTCGGCAAGTTCATTGCCTCCCGAGAAACGAACGTCAGATACCTTGGTTTGGAGGCTATGACACATCTGGCAGTCCGCACAGAGACTCTGGACCCGATCAAGAAGCATCAGGATATTATCATTGGCACGCTGAAAGATCGGGACATCACAGTCCGACGGCAAGGATTAGACTTGCTCTACAGCATGTGCGATACGACCAACTCCCAGAAGATCGTACAGGAACTGTTGAAGTTCTTGCAGACTGCAGACTATGCCATCCGGGAGGAGATGGTACTAAAGATCGCCATCTTGACCGAGAAATATGCCACAGATGTCAAATGGTACGTCGATATATCTATGCGACTCATCGCAATGGCTGGCGACCATGTGAGCGACGAAGTCTGGCAGCGAATCATCCAGATAGTTACGAACAACGATGAGTTACAAGTCTACGCCGCGCAGACGATACTGCAGTACTGCAAGGCCGACCACTGCCACGAAACTCTGGTGAAGATCGGCAGCTACATCTTGGGTGAATTCGGGCATCTCATAGCCGATAGCCAAGGCTGCAGTCCGATCGAGCAGTTCATGGCTTTGCAAGGAAAATTCAACTCGTGCTCGCCCAACACACGAGCTATGATCCTATCAGCATTCGTCAAATTCGTGAATCTCTTCCCGGAGATCAAGCCGCAGCTGTTGCAAGCTTTCACGACTTACAGCCACTCACTCGACTCAGAGCTGCAACAACGTGCTTGCGAGTACCTCACAATGGCTACAATGCCTTCAGATGAACTGCTTCGCACCGTATGCGACGAGATGCCGCCCTTCCCAGAGCGAGCTTCGGCCTTGCTATCTCGCCTCGACAAGAAGCAAGGCGCCATTGGCGATAAGCGGACGTGGTCTGTAACAGCCAAGGACGGTCTGCCGACTTTGGACCGAAGTTCAACTCTCAAGCGGAATTTCTCTGCGGCTCAGACTGCTACTGCTAACGGCATAGCAAATGGGGCGGCAATTTCCAATGGTGCCAACGGTATGGTCAAGTCGCCTATTGAAGAGCTGGCAGGGCTGGATCTGGGCGGTCCGGTAAACCTCGCAAGCGCTTCGCATCTGTCGCCCGACTGGGAGCCTGGATACCACCGACTACTGCTCAGGCCTGAGGGTACACTGTACGAGGATGTACAAATCCAGATCGGACTGCGATCGGAGTACCGAGCAGAGGTTGGCTGCCTCATCATTTACTTCACCAACAAGTCGTCCGCGCCTATACAGTCGTTCACCACGACCCTGGACAATAGCTCGCCGGAACAGCTGAAGATCGACATCAAGGACTTGCCTGACACGACCGTACATCCTGGATCTCAAGCCCAGCAGATGGTTATGTTTGAGGCGAAGACGGTCTTCACGGATTCTCCAACAATTCGAGTGTCGTACATGGCCGGCTCATTGCAGGCGTTGACTCTCAAACTTCCAGTCGCCATCCACAAGTACATGGAGAATGCTGTCCTCAGCTCAGACGACTTCTTCAAGCGGTGGAAGCAGATTGGTGGTGCTCCACGAGAATCTCAGAAGATCTTCCAGGGCTACGACGTTTCGACGGAGAGCACGAAGCGGCTGCTCGAAGGTTTTAAGTGGGGAGTGTTGGGTGGGGTTGATCCGAATTCGAAGAACTTCGTCGGGGCGACAGTACTGCATACCACTGGTGGGAAATTCGGCTGCCTGCTTAGGCTGGAGCCGAACATGGAGAGCAAGGTGAGCTTGGTCGTTGAGTGTAACCTGGAAAGTGATGTGCTAACATGTTGCAGATGTACCGTCTCACAATTCGAGCGACTGATGAGTCCGTCCCGCCTGTGTTGATGAAGTATATGGAGGAGAGGTTGGCCCAGCCGTGGCCGTTATGACGATGCATAGTAGGGCTGTGCATGAAAAGTGCATTCTTTTATGGGCGCATGGGAGTCCTCATGATGGTTAGCCCCGGCGAAGGCGCATGGGTTTTGTTGTGATACCATTGTATAGCATGCTTCAGGCGCATCTTCAGGCGTTACTCACCTGGTTCTCGTTACTACTCCGAGATCCGTGCCCTGTCCACCACGCCCCATTCTCTCCACGTGTGCGCCTCCAGGTCCGCATTGAGTTCGGTATATTGTCTGCCGTTGGTGGCGGAACGCCGCGGCGCAACCTTAACGCGAGTCGGTCGCGGATCTGACACGCGATGGAAACTCAATTCCGAGACACCTTTGATTGAAGGCACCGCATGAGGGCAAGGATAGAGACAATGTCAGCAGCACAATCGACTGTGTGGAGTCGACTGTCCGACCGGATGATCTCAGTTGCAGCTGCATGTCGTCCGATATGGCATACATCAGTGCCACAAGATGCAGTGCCGACACACTACTGCCGGCATCTCATCAGTGCTTGAGATTTAATATGAAGCCGAGCTGGACTGCAGTGCCTCGAGAGTGCATGCTCCTCGTCAAGCCTTACGATCGCTTGAAACAGCATTCTCGAAGCACTGTGCAGCTGTTGCTTATAGAGCACGCGGAGCTGTCGGTTTGTCTCAGGATGATTTCGGGAAGTGGGCTCTACTTGACTCGGTCAAGAGCATAATTATATTGCTGACAGGGCGCTTCGATCATGCCTGCGGCTGTTGCATTCGGATGGGAGGAGAAGAGCGAGGTTTTCGCAGTCAGTTGCCGGAAGAACAGCATCGAGACCGCTCATCGACATCGATAGAGCAAGGTACAGGAGGGTCGCAAAAAGACTGACAATGGTCAGAGCGTACTTAAGGTACACTAGGCCTGTAGTGGGTTCCCGTCACCTAAGG